>JARDWD010000214.1:0-209733 GCA_029034505.1 Ornithoptera priamus | reverse complement strand
GACAATATAAGATATAAAGGCACGAAAAAAGCCTCTTGTGTGTATGATTGTGTGTTCAGTAATTGGATAATATTGTAGTGCAATTATAATGCATTATGAACGGATGACTGCAATAAGCAATTCCCAAGCGTGAATAATAGCTCCAGGTGAACGTGGGCGGGACAGAGTGTTTCCCTCGATTAGGTCCTTCGTCATTTCAATACTTGAATTGATTGCCTGGTTGCCTGATTGCCTGATTGCCTGGCAAATAAGCTGCTTGTTGCTCTAGCTCGAACAGAAATCAATCTTAAACCGCACAAATAGAAACACCATTTTTTTTAATTCCTTTTATTTTGTTTTGTATACACACGAGGACAAAATATACAGGCTTAGGTGAAAGAATGATATGTAGACGAGCTTAACCCAAAAAGTTTTCTTCTAGCAGACCTGTGAACAAACAAAAACCTAAACAAGTAAATTAATGATACCCCTTCAAAGCGACTCCTGAAGTTCACGGGGCTGTAAGTGATAAGCCTTCTCATAACAATGAACTGCAAGAAAAGTAAAGGAAACCTAGTTACAAATTGCACGAGTCGCTTTGAGGGTTACCATGTTTAGCTTTCCACTCCCAGTTATTTCCGTAGATACTTTTCTCTTCAAATGAGAACGTGACAAGGGCGGCAGAGATAGAGTTCAACACTACATAGGCAATCAGTGACAAGAGATTTTTTACATAGAAAACAAACAAAGTATACATTTTTTTTAATTCAGAAATGAGTTCTTGAGTAAATGCTTTGTACGACGAACTAAACCAAAGGAACAAATCGCGCTTAACAAACATTTATAGACCTGCTGAGAATCTAGCACAAAAGTGTATCTTCTAGTGCTTAACCACTGCAATATAACGTTTATTCATCAGTCTTTATTTACTTAGATATTTTATATTATATATCTTCTTCGTCGGTATCACTTAACAGGACGGTCGTGGCTGTCACTCCAGGTGTTGTCGGCAAGCTTCACACGCCGCTAGTCTTCTCTGAAGGCCGCTTTCCTCATGCATTCATGTAGTGATAGTGGTGGTGCGCCATTTACTGCCGTTTTTACCTTGTCAGTCCACCGCACAGGCGACCTATGAGACCTTACTGTACTATAACCTCACGTAAATTAAAAACATACCGTGATAGGGCGGGCACAAGCACTACACGTCTTGAAGGAGCGGGGGTTCGATCCAGACTGAGCTTTGGCTTCCGGTATAAAAAAATGCTTTCGTGTGAACGCATCATCATCCCATGATATCCATATAAATAGCATCAGCTGGTGGGAGTGCCGGTAGCGGGAGCAGAGGCCCATTTATTATCATTACCATAACACAGTGTTCACTCGCAACGTATTTAGATTTAACAGCTCATCACTCACAAGGGCTCCGAGGGGCTCATTACTTACTTACTGATGATGATGTGCCCCGTTACAACAACATCATTAAAGTTTTGTTTGTTTTGGTATCGCCAAGCCCGCCCGCCCGGTTAACTTAACCGGAGACTACGGTTTATACGGGCACTTAATGTATACCACATGCGTTTTATAATACCACAAATGATTTTTTTAAAAACTTCGAATAGAATTTGTTCATACAAATATTATAAAATTTAAATCATTTTTTTTATGCGTTATATTATAAACTTAGGTTAACTTGTTGTTAAGCGTTGTCAGTGCTGGAGAGCGCGCTCGCCGGAGAGCACACACTAAATACATATATCCATAAAATATTTTAAAAATATATTATATGAAATATCACACTTTATACATATTTTTAGACAACTAATCTACAGAAAATTCAAGTGATTATAAGTGATACGCCAGCCTATAGATACGTGCCGCTATCTAGATTGTTATACAATGCACTACACCGTGCTTGCGGCTTTGAGACCTAAGATATTGAGTCTCGACTCCAATAATTACACTAGCTACAGCGTCCTTCAAACCGGATCACAGTAATGTCCGCACAGTACTGTCTGTCGGCTGCAATAGACGCTGCGGTGGTACCTACCTAGACGGTCTGCGGCAACAGAGACACCATCACTAGAAATTATTAAACTCCACTCTGATAGGATATCTTTAATAAAGACATGCATCAGGCACATCCTCGCTACAAACTGATACATACAACATAAAAGAAGATTCTATGAATAAATAATAAACCGCGCTTATAAACCGTTACTATATACATATACATTTATATATATATATATATATATATATATATATATATATATATATATATATATATATGTGTGTGTGTGTGTTTGAAACCTTCTTTCATACATGTTTAATTATATCATAATATATAAAACCAAAAAATCGTTTTCCCACGCAGAATTTCCATTGCGTATGTATTTTAATGAGGTGATGTCGATGCAGAGCCTCGGTTTAGATAATGGCAGCGTGGCAGTGTGCACCGTGGCAGCGTGCAGCGTGGCACCATGCTGGCGACACAACAAATTAATTATATATATATATATATACATATGGAATGTAAAACGCTTTATTAAAAATGTCTCTATTAATGAACATAATGTCATTACGTTATTCCCAATACTAATAATTCATGACTACTCCCTTGGTATGTGATACAGCATGAGATCTATTAGATGGTGTTCAGTGATAGTGAGGCAGTAAATGATGAAGCACGCCCAGACCACCCGGCTCCCGTACGTTGACAGCAGGAACACAGCAAAGCTGTTGTGGAGGTAGACTTACAGTACGAGGGTGGAAACTAGTTAGATGGGTCCGAAATAACCCAATCACTAACCAAGTATCTGTGCAATAATTCATGAACATTTTTAAAGGAATCAATTATTTTTAATGTCCTTTTTTGAGTTTAATACGAGTACATGTACATCCTTGCATTCTTCATATGCACAAATTCGATTTTGCCTGTTGACATGTTGTCAACTGTGCTCCTTATATTTAGAATATATACATTCCAGAGGCAAACAGACTACGATCAGTTACTTTTATTGATCACGACACTTGTTTGCGTAAACCAGAATCAATATAAGGGTGTAACCCACATCGTCTGTAATTTGGAGAATACATATCCTGTAACAAACAACCGACTAGTTGTATGATAACACCAAATTTTACAAACTACATCCGGCTTACATTAACTATTTGCTACAACGACGTCTCGAGTAGCTAAGTGCGCCCGTAGTGTAAGACGGGGGGACGCAGCCGACACGTGCACCGACCTCATGGCCACCACGGAGCACTGCTGCTCTTCAGTTGTTGTTTATAGTCTGTTCTATGCAAAAGGAATGCACAGTGCCTTGAAAGCTTATAGTGGTATGTCTGGTTTTTTATTTATATATTCGGATCCAAAGACTAAATTTGTTACATTCAAGGAAGTTGAGTGTTAGTTAAACAACATCCGATTACAATTTCATTGCGGGCACGTTGTCAAACATCAGCTCGTCAGGAAGGGGAGCGCGGTCGCGGCGCTGCATTGCTGCCATTGGTGATCAGAGCGTGCCTCATTACAAAAGTCTATAGCAAGTCTCAAGCAATCCAATTAGAATTTCTGTCGTATTCACAATTTATAGGAGTGGCTATCCGCTAATCGCCTATAAACACACCGTTAAATCTATTTCCGACGGAAGGTTTATTGGAATATATACCCACAGCGGCTCCCACAATAACTAAATCAGCTTAGCGGGTCAATGTTGGAACTAGGTGTGATTTGATGATCCAGCAGCAGCCACTTAACTTTTTGACCACGACACATAAATCCGCTCCCTGTTATCAAAGGCGACGTCACTTTAGATCTCATCTAAAATACTAAATATTTTGAAGGAAATTCAAATTTTATAACACTGCGACTGACGCAAGGTCAGCATTACTGTTGCAGTGGATGTTTGCAATAGAACACTTGAATACCTTCATTGTTCACCAAAGCAGTTCATCAAAACATTTCATGTATCTTTTCGCAAAATCTAACATCTTTGCGAAAAAATCTAAGTTTTTAATTTAGAGTAGTACGAAAAAGGCAAAGTAATCAGAAATAAGCATAAAAATGTGACCACCATCCCCGTAGATGGAGCAACGTAGTTAAGAAAGATCATATATTTTTCTGAAAAAAAAATTATACTTTCAGTTCAAAATAAATTTAACCGATTCTCTATTGCTTGATGATGTGTAGCGCTTAATATTAATGTTGACTCTTACAGCTCATCAGATACTGGGCTCATGGACCAGGGAGCGCGGCCTGTTAGTATAAGATCCTCCCCGTCTCTTATTGTGTACACATTTGACAGAAAATCACATGCGTTAATGAGTGACGTCGACAAGTGGCAAACAAATTAAGTATACATTTGACACCTCGAAAAGGTCTGATTACCGGGGATCGTTATCAGTTAATTTATTACTATGGTAACGATCCGCCGGACGTCGGACGCTGCCGCCGGTAAAACAGGTGTCGCGTGGCGTGGCGTGGCGTGGCAGACTGCTGGATTCTATGTTTACTGTGCACTATATATAATGGGACATATACGAAGGCGGCAGCAACTTAAACATTAAAACGGAACCTCCGCGATTTTAGGCAAGCAGTGAACCGTCGCGCCACCAATTTAGATAATGAACAGGCATTTACCGATTACAATATCAGATTACCGGAGTGTCACCCCACTAACCGACCCACTACCGAATGCCCAAAACGACACCACATATTGCGGCTGTGAACACCTACCGCGAATATAATGTAATACAACCTGCGTGTGTGTCTGTTGTTGGCTTATCAACAACATGGACATTCTTCTATCTTTAGCTTCATTATTAAAAGATATATCACCAAGTTACAAGTGAACATCTAAATGAAGACCTGTTTTTATTTATAAACTCATATTGTTATATTTATTTAAACATTTTACATGTTTCATACCGTTCGCGTCGCATTTATATTATTTGTTATGTAGTATGCAAGTCTGAATAGGTGACAATCTCACATTATCAGTGTATCAGTGTATCAGTGTATCAGTGACATTCAATGTGGGGCACTGAATTGATGAAGTTGATGGGACTTCAGGCACGCAGTGACAGTTACCAGTTATAATAAGATATCTGTTGGGTTATTCATTTCGTTAAATGTACAGAAATGGATGCTAATGATATGCACCGACAGCGGCCAACTGGCCAACTGGTAGCAAACGATATCATTTACAAAATTCTCTTTGGAATTTTTTTACAAATGGATCACTAGAGATATTTTTGTCTCCTTGTACCTGTCTAAACAGCGCTGTCTAATTCTGTACCGTTTGCCACCGTAAATCAGTGTTTACGGACATCACAGCATGAAACAGGTCTAATCATAGTTAATCTATTTCTATTCACGCCGTCCGGGGTAATCATTGGTGGCCATTGTCTGACATTCAAACGGCGGAGCGAAGCTGAATGTAGAGATTGATGGAAATGGGTCGGGGCGCGGCTTGCCGCTACTGCCTTCTCAGGACTCCACCATAACAGTTTTGATACCGTTCTATGAATTTAAAATGAAAACTATAAAATTTAATCAAACTATATTCCAGTTTGGACAAGCCAAGTGATGTTGTGTAAACATTCTATAGCAATCGTATCATAAACTAGTAATTAATCGGTTGCCTCTCACCGTTAATGTTTAAAACTTATACTTTTCTCTAAATTTTGAAACAACTAATATCGCACATAATATATAACTCACTAGATCGTCCTAGCGATAGGGAACATAAAGCGAGGTCCTAGATAGATCTTCAACTCGGTGCGGCGAAGACGTTCTGAACATCCCCACCATACCGATTACATAACATTATATTGTGAATTTGTCGCCACCTCAGCATTGTTAAGTATTCCGAGCGAACTTCTTCGGATAAATCTGGTTCACTAATTCAACAGTATTGCAAGCAACGTATAGGAATATATAAAAACCAAAACGTTCTCAATGAGCGCGCTTCATCATCTCATAATCACTTAAAAATCATGTGAAATTGAAGACAGATATTGAAAAAAAACAAGTTTAGTTTCAATCACACACACAAACTACTTCTAAATGGCGCTTAATGAACATTACTGTGATAGAAATATAATTGAAAGGATCCAATTCAATATCGGCCGAGCAACAACAATTGTTGTTTCGGTACCGGCTTATCGCAGACATGGCGCAGATTGTGGAATAGAGGCGAGCGTAACTATTTAGGCTTAATTATCAAACATCTGCGGCGGCGTTTCGCGCTTGGCGGAGCATCATGATCATTTGATAAGGTAGTGGGAGGCGGTAGGCGGGAAGCAGGAGGCAAGAGGAAGAACCCTACTGACCCAAATTCAACTTCATGTTTCATCATCATGATCAGCCGATATTCGTTCACTGCTGGACATAGACCTCCTCCAAAGATCTCCACATCGATCGGTCCCGCGTTGCTCGCATCCGGTAGATGTCTATGTGGACCGTCGATCTCGTGCGAATCGCGGGAATCCGCTTCATGTTTATAAACAGAAGTTAACATGTGTTTTTACATTTTATACTATCCCCATTTTTCCAATGTTCACCGATTAACTCGGGAGTCTCCAATTGAGATTATTCATCTTCACATCGGTCTCTTTTTAGTTCCTAAATAGATTAAAGATAATAATTTGGATTTTCTTAGGCCACAAAAAATGCCAATATTCTTAAAATCGTAGATAGACTCATAAAGTGTTCAATTGGAACCAAACAATTATGTATCAGACGATGGAAGTCCACCGCTGGATATTTGCTCGGTGATAAGTCACAACTTTAAATTACAAGGAGGGGTTGATCATTCATAAGTAGCATGCACTAAATACAAGTATTTTTGAGGGAAAGGTTACTAAAGTTAAATTCCGATTATTTAAATTGTAAACCACAGTAAAAATAATTACAATGAGTCCTGTGCTCCTCACTAGCAATACATCGTAGGGTAATGAGTGGAAGGTAAGCAAGCACGCAAGCCGCGCACGTGATGGTAAGCGGTTACCGTTGCTTAGGGATAGACTTAACATCACATCAGTCGCTGCTGATGTTGCCCTCCTTTACTTTTTTAGTAGTACTAGCTTTAGAGCTTCTATTTAATACTGCAAGGAGTATATCATGGAGGACTCGTCCTCCTGCCTGTTCGCTGTGCAACTGTGTCACAGGTTATATTACAACATGACAGGTAGTGCACAAAGAGCACAATTTGGTTGCACAAGTGTGAACGGACGGATGTGTTAAAGCCAATTATAATTCTGATGCTGATTAACTGTTTGTTGGTCGCCGCGAATGGAATTCGCAAGTCATCTACTGTTCAGCGTCAGTAGCGCAGCGCGAAATAAATTTACATAAACACATTTATATACTTCCGCTTGTAAATATTTCAAGTGTAGATATGGCTAAAATCAATTGAGTTGTATTAATGTATATCCTGATAATCCTTGGTCGCGTAGGCAAGCAAAATTTTACCGTTTGTTAATCATGACCCGCTCCTACTAAGTAAAACATTTACCCAGATTAGTCATCTAGCAGGTTCGTTTGGACACTACATCTATCTATACACTAACTCAAACTCCGTCTGCATTTTATCATATTTATTTATGTTTAATACATTAGCCTTTCTTATGGTTTTTGGTCTAATCACATTTTATGCTCCATGTGTATTGTTACATGAGAAGATCCTTTGACATTGAGCCAGGCTTTCTATTCTTTTTAACACAAAGTTTTTAAAAAAAAAACAAAACATCTAAAACTACTTTCACCCGTTTTTAATTGGAAAAATTACACTTTCTTTATTAACGATTGTTTTTCTTTCATTTAATTTTTACACTGACTACGAAGTTTTGATCCTTTACTTACACTTTCCCCCGAATGAGTTTCAACCCGGGTAGGCTTTAGCCGTAGCGTATTTCTATTATGCTTTTACGTATCAAAACCAATTACCTGCTTCTAATCAAAACCGGCGTCGTTATCAACAACAACAAATTCAAATTTTGCACTAAATCACGATAACCTCATCTACACAGTAACTCCGCCGAAGCTTATCTTATCTAATGGATTGTTTCGCGTTAGTTGATTTGCATCGGAACTGTTTCGCAATCCATCGCGCCGGATATCACCATTAGAATTCAATGCGCTTAGTGTTAATCTTTTTAACGACTCCATCGATCAATTTCATCTACGGAGCCCACGTCGGATATTTATTAGACATGGTTCCTACGTCCTCGACTATTTCAGACAGTCTCATGGCGAGCTCGTAATCTGTTATCATCAGGCTGCACTCAATAATGTTCATTGCATTAAATAGAAACTTTTGGCGGCCGTCAAGCTCCGGCGCAATCTTGAGATTCGTAAGGTATATGCATAATTTTACACTAACCTAAAATTTGTGGATTATTTCAATGTAATATTACTAAAACTTGAATATAACATTCACAAATTTTTGATTTGATGATTAATAACCAAAATATTGTATCTAGATAAACATTATATTAATATTATATAACCGCTGCCCCTGTATCGAGTTTAGATGATGGTAAAACTATTTCCAAACTTGCCTCTGTAACAACATTGCTATATTCCGACTGTCAAAATATGATGTGCATCGGAATTTTCTAGGCGATCACGCTTCAGCATCTTCTTTATTTGTAGAGATGTAATATTATAAAATCAAGCGGTACTCTTACAAAACAAAATATATATTATTTAGATACTAATTTCAATAGATCCTCATAAGCAGATTTTAAATGCCAATACTTTGGTGGTGTCTCCAGGTGCTGTGTGGGGCAGTGGCGGGCGCGGACGACTTCATGGGCCACGTGGTGGGCAACGCGAGCCGCGTGCGTCGGGCGCCGCAACCCCACCACTCGCACCGCGTCATGTAAGTGGGCACGCTTCTAACACGCGCGTCCTCCTGTAGCGCAGCATCCTCGCGCTCCGCACGCACCGCACGCACCGCACGCACCGCACGCACCGCACGCACCGCGCGCCCCCATGCTCACAACGATGCAATGCCAGTTTGCACCCGGCACCGCACCGCTTCCCTTGCCTTGACACAATCCGCGAACATCCCGGCGACTGTACTCGCTCCACCATTGTTCAAACCGAACACATTAATGTATACAATTTGCACTACAGCTACAAGAACACTAATCACTGTCGAGACAGCCTCCGCAACAACGTACTACGTAATCTATTTTATTGATTTTTGTTACAAAAATTAATGTTTAAGATTTTCAGCATTTAATTCAGCTTATTTCCGATTAAGATTTTTTTTGTAAAGATTCTTCACCGTTTGTAGAGAATCTAACCTAAATTTGACAGGAAAACCAAACTACACCTGATCAACTGTAAGAAATTCTGCTCCCAGTTCCTACAAAAATTTTAACTACTGTAGAAATGTAATAGAGTAACCATTCGAACACTTTTGTAACATGTGTAAAAATAATCCCCAGGACAGAGGAGGAGATGGACGCGACGGCCGCGTGGAAGCGCTCGCACTGGCGGGAGATGCAGTCGATCCTCCGTCGCGAGGGCTCGCAGAAGGACGAGGTAGAATGCTGCCCATCCGTCGTCCAAATGGTGGAAACGAAGGGCGGCAAAACGCCCACCGGCCTTTATGTGGAACTTTACAAGGACGGTGAGAACACCCAAAGACTATACGAGTTGTCCTGCGCGCCGGGCGTGAAGGACATGCCGTGCCGTTTCGTGGACTCGCGTCTCTACAACCACTCCAAATGCGTGCAAAAATACTCCTATTCTTATGCTTTAGTACGGTACACCACCGAGGTGCCCCACGGGCACAGGAACGAGGGCCACTTCTTCGTGCCGGGCGGCTGGTCGATGGACTACGTGATCGTCCGCGCCGGCTGCGAATGCCAAATAAAACCGCCTAACCGTAAATCCGCACACCGGAAACGATTGGAGCGGCACCGGCAGAGGAAGAAGAACAGAAGGCTAGAGGAGGACGATGACACTTGACTGTGCCAGTGATTTTTATTTTATATTTATGGACTTTGAACAAATTGTACGGATTTAGTTATAGTTGTGCTGTTGGGCCGTATCGTCTCGGGGTTGTGTTGTTTGTTACTTGATCCATGTACACCTGCCAACCATTCCTGCCAACCACTCCTGCCAACGCCACACAGTGGTGCACCTTAGTTCGCTCCTAGACTTTCCCGACATCCCTTAACACTGGTTTCTTCTTATATAACATTAAACGTTGGTATTATTATTATACATAATTAAATCCTGGATATGCAACAAAACGTTGAATATGTTGTTGTTACCCGCCTACCCGCCTACCCGCCTACCCGCCTACCCCCCTAACCACTGCACCACACTGCCAGCTCCGGTGCAACACAACACACACACACGTAGTTCGTTACCGTTTTGCGTCACGAACACGAAGCGGTTATTTTAAACTCATTAACTCTCAAACGTCGAACCCTTGACCCCAGCGCGCTAAAGCTCCAGCTTCCAACTCGTAAACCACGACGCGGACCGTCCAGGGACTCGATACGGTGCAGCAATAAATATATCCAACGTTACCGATTCGGAGTCAGGAGTTACTGTTGTGCTATCGGTAGATGTATTTCAACCTATTTATTTTTGGTACTCACGACTATTCTATTACGCTTCGTAACCCGTAGCCGCGGCCGCCTTGCCGCCTTGCCGTCTTACCGCCTTACCGCCTTACCGCCTTGCAGCTCACACACGCACACATTGTCACGTCGCGTTGGACGAGCGCAGCCGCCGCCGGCCACTCCTCAACGTTACGTCTCAGGGCTGATCATCCGCCCCCTTAACTGCTACCTATCTTACAACTCCTTCATTCGCGTGACACTTGAAAATTGTACAAAAAATCAGCGAAACATAAAACTTCACATTTCATTTTCACCAGTACAGATACAAAAATGGCGCCAAAACTGCAGCAGCAGACGAAAACCTGAACCTCCTGATCCAAATGACACCAACTGAGCACTATGGAGTCTGTGAAACGATTTCGATAACTTTCTTTAACTAAATTTAAATCCAAACAAATGAATATTTATTTCGCCTTACAAGGTTTATTTATTTACGTGTTGTTTTATAAATAAACAACAAGTAATTGATTAATCTATTTGCATATTTATGGATTCCATAGACATCACGATAGTTTTGTTTCAATGAAACAGCATTCAGTCGGCCGCTGCAGGTTACTCCACAGACCAGTTACCGGAACCGTTCGAATAACTTTCCAACGTTCGGACATCACTACGTCACTACATCACTACATCACTACGTCACTGTCAAATAATATTTATTGTGTTGTGGTTGTTGTTGTTGTTGTTGTTGTTGTTGTTGTTGTGGTTGGACAAAATGATTACAAACGGCGACAACAATTATTCAAATGACTTTATTAAAATGTAAATGCATTAGCAGGAAGTGCATATGGCAACGCGGTCATTAATTGTGTGGGAACAATTGCATCGGTGTTTACTTATATATTGTATCTTGTATATTGTATATGAATAAATAATGTATCCAGATCATAAACGGACAGAACGTGGCCGTCGGCCGCGGTCTGCAGATGTAACGTTGCCATATTGTTGTTAATTGGTGCGGTCGTTAGGCAGCCGCGGGTTGTGGTGGTGATGTGGTACAGGAGTGGAGTCGTTCCGTGTAGTAGCATGTGATGCTCTCTTACCCTTTAAGAAGCTAAGTGTATTTATTCAAAGATAACAATGTTTTGTTTTAATTAATTGTCGTATTGTAACAGTACTTACTTTAGCCATATAAGTACGTCGAGTCAAAGATCTGTATTATTTTATATTTTTTAATACTTTTTAATGTATTTAATGTTTAGTGTTTAAGTATTAATTCATTTATTTATACCGTTTTAATAATACGAGATATTCCGTGGTGCAGCATGAACAGTGGGGACGGTAGCTGTTCGGAAGACGCTTCACCTCCCGACGGACGCATTGTGGATGGATGCAATGGCAATGAGAGCCGAGATTATTGTGCGCACTTACTACCGAGTGGGGGCGCGGCGAGCGGGCGCCATCTCTGGGGGCGAGTGCTGAACACCAAACGTGTGCACGTGTGCCTCTGGCCGGCAGGTGGCGCCGGTGTCAGTTGTCAATTGTGAGACGAAATTGTTAATACGTCACCATAGTGCCATGTTTTGTAATTTAATATATTGTTATACATATTGTTAACGAATGTTAAATTACATATTGTATTAAGTGATTTGCTAAGTTTTATGACGGACTTAACCGCGCACAGCTACGTGGCGCGGAACAGCGCGTGATAGTGATCGTTCACTTATAGTTCCCCTCATCCCCGCCATGAAGCAGGCGTGCTTCATCTTACACTTGTAACAATGTCCTTTCCAAACATTAGTGCCGCCGCCGTGCGCACCGGACCGGACGGGGCTGTGCTGTGCTGTGCTGTGCTGTACTGGGCTGGGCTGGGCCGGGCCGGGTTCAATGATAACATAGTTTGGTTTAAATTCATTTATTGGACAAACCACATTTATATTTTGTAAAAAAATATTGTCATTTAAATTATGAAACATTTGTAGCGGTGATAAATATTTAGTGAGCAATTGTTGTAAATATTTACAACGCCGGGAGCAGACCGCACCGCACCGGGCTGCCCGCCCCCGCCCCCGCCCCCGGTCACGAGGACGACACTACAACGAACATATTGTTGACATCAAATCACGAGAAAAATAAAAATTCTGAAATACAGAAATGTTTCATTGTCAATTGTGGACCCGCCCCGACTTCCTGTCCGTGTGTTTTCCATATCTTTAATTTCTTGCTCACCAACATCATTCTATCAAACAGCATCCCGATCTGTCAACAAAGAACAAACATGTAAACAAACATTATAAAGGATTCGTCACGGCGTGCACACGCCACCGCGCGCCGGTACATCTCGGAACACCTCCTAATGCACTGAGCGAGATCACCGAGGGGTTTTAGCGAGTAGAATCCGATTTCCCCCACCACAAGAAGGTTGGTGCCACCGCAGCGCCTACTGCAGCCGGCAAACAGCAGTAATTACTTAGTTATCGACACATCATCATATGTCATCAACAAGTATAATATGGTGCAGTGTATATTATCCTAACTCGCGACACGTTGTTATGTGCAAGCGTGTCACTTATCATCAGGTGAAGCTGCCGCTTGTCTCATCGTTTCGTCAAATAAAAATACTTAAGTACTAGAGGAAACACCTAATACAGCAATGATATACCAACTGGTTTACTGGTGGCTGGTCTCTGTTGTCGAAGACTGTATTATGACGATCACATTTCATAAATGTTGTTAAATATGGTTGTCCCAGTAATTACACAAGCTACAGCGCACTTCAAACCGGAACACAGTAATGTTTGCACAGCACTGTTCGTCGACTGCAATAGGAGCTGCTAGATAGACTGTCTGCGGTAACACAGACCTTCTCTCGTTATCTCTGACCCTAAGCTCACTAACAATTAAACCTTAGTTAATTTTGACACAAAAATGTACCGAAACGTGGTTTAGTAATCCGCACAAACATAATCGAACCCTGAACACTACTGTCGGCGCGGGCGCGGCCGGTGCGCGGCGCCGGCGCCCGCTGCAGTGACGGTTCCCCGTAGCACGTGCACTAGCAGTCGGTTGTCAGTAACTGGTATCTAATATCAACTACTCGTCAATCGAAACCAATGACATTAGACAGCTAAAGGCGCTCCCCCCACCGCCGGCGAGAAAACTATCAAACGATCGACTATATTCGCGCTCGAGATACGTGCAGCAACAGGCACAGGCCGCGAGCGAATTACTGAAATTGATATATGGATGTTGGGTTTCACTCTGCCCGCGCTGCAGGCGGGACCTCCTCCTCATGCGCAAAGACAAGAACTGCCAGTGACAATAATCACTGAGCGATCAGGAAACTCGGCGCGCGCAGCCTCACTGCCTTTCAGGATTGCACAGGAAACCGCCACGCGCGGGCAGCCTCACTTGCAGTGCAGCGACAAACACTTCGGAGCCACACACTCGTTACTCGTTACTCGTTACTCGCTGCTCGCATTCGTGATCGACGGTAGGACGAATACTTTAGTTTAAAGCTTAAAGCCTTTGGTACCGGAGCGGAGGGTAAGTTTGAAATCGTTAAAGATTATAGAAGCAACAGGAAACAAACATAAAATATGTTTTTGTAGTAAAACTCTTTTAATTTTCGCGATGACAATCTAACCGTTGGATTATGAACACGCTGCACCTGGTGGCTGGAGTTTGTTGCCGCAGACCGTCTAGATACCACCGTAGCACCTATTGCAGCCGACACACAGTAATGTGCAAACATAACCGTGTTCCGGTTTGAAGGGTGCTGGAGGTAGTGAAAATAACAATGCGATGCTGAGTGTATAATCTTAACTAGCGGCACGTTGTTATGGTCACGCGTATCACTTAACCCTCTCGTCGTCTCCTCTCTGTGTCAACTCTATAAATTATTTAATAAATATAAAATTAATAATTATTGGCTGATGTCGAGCGTGTTATGTCAAGACACGCAGAAGTACGCTGCGGCGTGACAGCGGCGCGCCGAGCGCTCGCTCGCGTGCATGTGCATGTGCATTAAGTTAAAATACCGCGAACCAAATGAAAACTGCCGCGGCCACCACGTTGAGGAAAACGCGACGAGATGATCCCGTCAGCGCCGCGTACTTACGAACAGCTTATATAACTTACACCCACACCAGCTCCAGCTCTATTCTTTATTAAAGTGAACGTGTGATGGCGGCTTCCAACTGTTTAATCAAAACAAACATTAATGCAAATTTTGCATATGCAAAATATTCTGCAGCCGAAGACCGTCTGGGTAGGAACCACCGCAGCGCCTGTTGCAGCCGGCAGGCAGCACTGTGCGAGCATACTGTGTTCCGGTTTAGAGGGCGCTGGGAAAACTACTGGGGTAATGAGATTCAACATTTTAAGCGTCAGGCGACGTGCACCATGTGATGCTGCGTAATCATCGTAACTAACGCCGCGTTGTCACTTACGATCAGGTGAACGGGCAGCCCGTTGCATCGCTTTATTGAATATAAAACAAAATGCAGTGACCAGTTAACATATATTAATTTTAAGGAAAAAATGAATACATTATCCTTAAAATGAATATATGATACTCAGTCCATCACAACTGGTCGCACAGCTGTCCGAGTCGGTGGGCGCCATCTTTACTTGTCGTGACGTCATCACGATGAAACCAATTGATGCCCACGTAGTAAATATTAAATATATTTATTTATTCACACGTTTCTATTGAACATGCAGTACAAATTGTTTATTGTTAACTAATGAGATGCAGACGCTGACCCTGAGACGCGTGAGGACGGACGGAAACCCTAGACGAAGTTTAGTCTAATTATGTACATACGACACTAAGTAATGCGTTAATAATAGAAAAAAAAACGTATAAATAATAAACATTAAAGAAGAGAATATTCCAATTATTACAGAGTTTATGAATGCTATAACAATTTAATGGCGGTGAGGTTTGTGAGTTTTTGCTTTAAATAACCTATTGTTATAGTTTTCTTATTTGTGTAAGTATTCTGTTGTAAATTTAATACTTACTTTAATATAACTTTAGATTAAGTTATTTACATAAATAAGTACGGGTTTTATAGTAAATAAATTAAAGACCCCCGCGGCAGGCAAACGCGCATCTTTTATTACTCATCGACCATTTTCACTTACGTTAAGGTAAACAATTATTTATAAAAGTACAAGTGTCAAGCGGAGCATTCACCCGGTACTGAGTGAAGCTGTTCACGTATGTCAATAATGATCATAATTTTAACATAAACTCCATTAGGATGCAATTTGATGTGAGCGTTTTGAAGGATTAGTGAGACAAGTGAAGAGAAGGTTCAAAGTCATACGTAATAAATAGTAAAACAATCATCATCAGCCGATAGGCGTCCACTGCTGGACGTACACTGTCTCCCCGAAAGACCTCCACACGGGTCTCATCAGATGGTCGGTCCACCTTGTGGGAGGCCTCCCAACACCACGCGCGCCGGTGCGCGGGCGCCGCACGAGGAGGCAAACAGTAATATCGGTGACCGTCGGTGTCAATATATGGAGTGACGTTCGAGCGGGAGGTGCACCTGGCGGTCAGTGATAAGCCGGCTCATAGCAACGTGGCGGTAGTTAATATAATATAATTTACTGCACCACGTTGTGCTCATCGCTTTGTTACAAAAGATGTAAGTGTAGTTACCCTAATAATTCCACCAGCTGCATTTCCGCAGTACTGTTTGTCGGCTGCAATAGGCGGCGTGGTGGTGCCTAGACGGAGGTCTAGAGTAAAGTGCTACGTTGCCGAGCGCTGGCGTGGACTGTAAATGTGATTACGTACCTAAGTACCTGGTGGTGGTGTACATGAGCGCGAAGCCGACGAGGACTGCCGCGAGCTGGGCCAGCCCGGCCAGCCGCCGCCGCTCGTGCCACGCGGCGCGCTCGCGCGGCAACACCTCGCCCACCGTCACGTACAGCAGCGTGCCGGCGGCGAGCGCCTGCGCACACGTACACATACACATATACACACATACACACACACATATACACATACACACGACCCCTTTAACAAAAAATTACCTAACTTTTTTATTTCATAAAAAAACTGAACGCAAATGCACGCGCAAGCCGCGTGACGCATGCGCACGTTGCTATCACATAAATAAAAAATCCCCTAACTGACAACTAATAAAGAATATGTGTAGTATATACTGCTGGTAAGTCTCTACTACCGGAGATCGACTGGGTACCACCGCAGCGCCTACTGCAGCCGACACGCAGTAGCATGCAAACGTTACTGTGCTCCGATTTGAAGGGCGCTGTAGTAATGAAATTACTAGGATAACGATACTTATGTCTCAAGGCGACGAGCGCAATGAGGTGCAGTGAATACCATCCTAAATGGCGCCACCATGTTATGGGCGGGTGTATCACTTAGCATTAGACGCTTGAACAGGTAAAAACAATATAATAATAATAATAAGTGTGTGTGTGTGTGTGTGTGTGTAGCTAGGTGTTTTACTGTGACCGGGCAAATCTTTTTTTTTTATAAAATAACAAACAGCACAACACAAGAAACAGGTTTACACGAAGTGGAGCTCCGTCGTCCAGCCGACGCGCAGCCGCGGTCGCTGGACGGGGGGACGGGGGGGGGCAGGGGGTACGGGGATTGGTCGTTGTTTGGACATTCGATAAAATGGCAGACTACAATAAAATTAAATATAATGCGGATTTAATACTACGGTCCTCATCCTCGTTCCTACCTATCGTTGTCCACCGCTGGACAAAGGTTCTCCTGATGGAATTACTATGATGTCGACTATAACCACTCAATAGCTTTGGGATTAGTAAAGTTGTTAAAAAGACAACAGCATCATCAGCCGATAGACGTCCACTCCTGGATATAAGCATACCCTAAAAATCTACACTCCTGTCGTGAGCTATGCATTGTAGGGATCTCCTCATGGAGCTCCACGGAGAGCTACATCGTCAAGAGGTAAATCATTATTATCAACAGCCCGTGGGAGGTCACTGTTGGACATATACCTCCCCCAAAAATTTACAAACCGCTCTGCGTTTTGCACCATGGGACTTTCTTACAGACTTATTATATCATCATCATTATCAGCCAACGCAACCCACCGCTGGACATAAGTCTACAGCTAAATAACGAGCATTAAAATTGTATAATTATTGTCCATGGTTACCTGCATGATGGGCACCGCGGGTGTGTCCCTCACTGAGGCCACCGAGTCCATGCCCGCACCGACGCCGATGCCCACCACAGACCCGCCGCTGAACAGCAGCACGCAGGTAATGTACGCGCACAACCGCCCAGCGAAGCTCGCACACAGCTCCACGCCCAAGCAGAAACCCACCACGTACTTGTGGCTGGCCACCGCGCCGAGCAGGAGGAGAACCTAGACATGGAAGACTGTTTGTAGCAACCGGTGGCGGCTTACTTATAAGACGTGCGGTAGTACGTAGACGGTCCCCGCAACAGACACCTGCCACTAGCCATTGGCAATGAGGCCGAAGATGGCAAAAATCTTTATCGAAAGGAGCCTGCGTCTGATGTTGACAGCCGAACCACAGCGGTGCCTATATCCACAAAAACACTAAACATTTTTAGGTAATTCAAAATGTCTTCGTCTTCGCTAAAAGTTCGTATCTTTGGGTATAAAGATAAGTTGGTGCAGCGCGACGGTTATCAGGTTTGCGTGTTCGATTAAAACATTGCCATGTAGGTCAAGTTCCTTTATCATTTAATTGATAATAATAATTAGCGTTGATAAAAAATCCATTATTGACCAATATTCGTGCAGTGAGCGAGAGTGATCAATGATTGGAAACTGAAACTCCTAAACTCCACCGGAGTCGTAGGGGAGGGGAAGGCACCCACTTAAGGTTAGTGTACATTGACATTGTGACGCAGTCTCCTTCTTACAGTTTACAAAGTGCTGTGTGCTAAACTGATTATTATAAACATTTTTTTTTATTTAACACTTGGCCAAAAACTTCCTGTTTTTAGAAAAACAAAGATGGCGAAGTAAAGATAAAGATGTCTAGTGCTAGAGACTAGACAATTAGAATTACAAACGGAATGAAGAACTAAACTAGAAGTTCAAAATATAATTGGAATAACAGCATAATTGACCATCGGTTGAGAAGATGATGATGATGATGATGATGAATAGCATTAGATATTAAGTTGCAATAAGGCTGTGGATGGTGAGCAACGTCCAAAATACTCTAGCGTTTGTATATTGACGGTGGGAAAACAGCGACGTCGTTATGACAGCGATTTGCAGCATGAGGGTAGTGAGGAAAGGAACAAAGAAAAAAAAGATAGAAAGTTTTATTGAGGACTAAAATAACACGTTGAATTTAAAAATGAACCTTAATAAATACATACAATAGAACCTTAAAAATAGAAGCAGTAAGGTAACTGGACGGGTTCGTAACGACCTCACAAGCGGTTCCGGAACCGACGCACGGACCTCCGTGGTGAGCTGCTGCACCAAGGATACGGACTGAGTTACAGCAACGAGGAAGCGAACTGCAATACAAAGCTTTAGGATAAAGTCCGTGACATTAAGACGTACAGACAGGCCGACCTTTCACATATAGAGCGATGCCGTGTCTGGTAGTTGCATGCAGCCGCGCACGCGAATGTAGTCTTAATGCTTGTAGTGATAAGGTATCATTTCTCATAGCTACAGAAAATTTCACTCGACGAAAAATATTTTTTTTATACAATCATGCCTTTTCTTCCCAGTAGGAGTAGGCAGAAGCTAATAAACACCCACTTTTCGCCAGATGTGGTCAAATTGGGTTCCATGTAACAGGGGACGAGACTGATGCCACTTTATTGGGGCCACCACACACACACACACACAAAGATAATTTCAGTGTGCGGGTTTCCTCGCCATGTTTTCCTTCACCGTTAAGTACGCGGTAAATGTAACAATTGTAACAATATGCACATTGGGCATCGCAAACTGCCTAAGAGGTGCATGCCCCGGCCGGGATCAGAACCCTCGTCATCTGATTGCGATGTCCGAGGTCATAGCCATTGAGCCACCGCGACGCGAGAAATGTTATTACTGTTTTATCAGTAAGAGTCATGAACATGCTCTATATCATTTAGCAGTAAGAAATGTAAATCTTACTTAAACATTACACTGTTACGTCCGTTTGTAAAGTTTACTGGACACACATTTATGTTTTACTATTGTTCCTTGGAGCAACGCGGCGCGCGCAGCCTGCTCCTGCCGCCAAGCGACGCGCCCGCCTGCACCCACGTGGCGCTGGTCAGGATGTTATCCACGGCACCGCATTGCGCTCGTCGCCTGACACATCAGATATTGCGTCTCGTTACCCCAGTAATTACACTACTGCGCCCGCCGTCAGCTAACCCAGTACGCGCCTACCGCCGGTACAATTATTTGGTGTGAGACATTGTGTCCGTTACTTCCGGTTAATTGCGGTAACGGCTGAACCGATTTTGTCGAGTCCCACTCCTATTTAGCTTAACATACAATACGTAACATAAACTTACATAAAACTTATATATTTTATATTAAGTTAATGGTTTACGTTCTTTAAGATCATTAACCGGTGACTACAGAAACTTTATTTATATATTTTTTTTGACAAAATGATACATGATACTCTCTCCTAGCGTGGCGCTGGTTAGGATGGTGTACACTGCACCACATTGCGCTTCTGCCGCCAAACACTAGCATGCAAACGTGGCTGTGTATCGAAGAGTGCTGTAGTTAGTGAAATTACTACAGTAACGTGACTGCATATTTTATGTCACAAGGCGATGAGCACAACGTGGTGCAGTGTACATCATCCTAACCAATCCCGAAACATAACTAATGTAATAAATGCAATTAGTCTCATGTAGATTAACATAATTATCATTTAGCGTGAAGCGATTAAATAAAAATTAAATATGGCCGTGCGGGGCATTCCCCCGATTTGTATTGAGTTTCCAATTAGCAGTGTACCTGCTCCGTAAGTGACATTCGGTATCCTGAACGGTACTTAATTGTTTACTTGGCCAGCCGCGGAGGAGTGCCATCATACTTGCCAGAATACCAAACCGAAGTATATTTGTGGAGACAGTTACATACACGACCTGGTTAATTTGGTGGTGTGGTGGTAACGACTATTTTTAATCGTAAAAAGAATTTCTCAAACATTGCTCTTTATTAATTTGAACGGCGCCATTTTTTCGGAAACGGACCTTAGGCGGGAGGTCAGTTTTAAATAGGATTTAGATCCATTAGACTCTGCGTAGGCGCAGAGCAAACGATTGAGGTTTCACGATTTTATTTATCTAATGACTTAGAGTAACAGCAGCAATCTTTGCTGTGTAAACATCCTAATGATTGAATTCGCGAGGGTAGGTAGTTCTGAGCAGGCGGGAGCTGCACTAGCGTCGCGGCTAAGCTGAATGCGTAAAGTACGAGCCATGAGGAAAGTCGCGCCAAGGAAATGAAACGCGCTGCACATGCAAAACGGTTTGTGGGTGTTTTTGTCTGCCTCAGTGATCTTTAAGTTTTTAACAATACATGAAAACTGACCTGTGAGGTGGTCTCCTGCAAGCCGATCGCCAACCCCTCCAGCAAGCTGTGCACGAACAGCGCGCAAAGCAGCCCGATCACACCAGATGAGCTCCTGTTGCAAGGAGGCGTGTGGTCCGTGTGACAGATCCTCCTGCTGCCCCCTTCCTCGCACCGGTCCATCTCACCATCTTCGTGTAGACCGCGGGCCAGGAGCGTCGTCTCCTCCCCGCTGCCGTACCTGCGCGACGCCTGCTCACCGTGCCCCGCGCCGCCGTAAAACAGATGAACGATCTCATCCACTACGTACACGATGAAGAATCCGACGCACAGCATCAGCTCCGAATGCTCCGGCAACTTCTCCCTCGCTTCGGGCAGCATGTGCACTAGAGACGTTGATAAAAGTACCCCAGCGCCGAAGCAGAGGAGTGTTGAAATGAACAGAGGGTGCTTCTGCCGCGTTCCCTCCGTGAAGCACGCAGGCAACATGCCGGTCACGAAGCTGCCGACACCTAGAGCCAGCATCGCCAGTGCTTTTGCTGTGGATACCTCCATTTTGTCAAAATGATATCCGCCAACCGACGAAGAGAAACTTTGAAAAGACAGTTTATCTATGCGCGTACGCGTGCGCACTCGCTGCGGCTTCCTTAACACGAGAACATTAGGCAATGTTGTTTACAGCACGTCGCCCCTCGCCGTTTGCATTATTACGAGTATACTAGTAAACCTTGCTACATGTACATGTTCACCGCGTCACTTAAACTAAAATTATTCAGTTCCTCAGCAGCAGCAGCAACGGTAACAGCAGCAGCAGCAGCAACAGCCACACCAGCGACACGTGCACACGCGCGCCGCGCCCGCGGACGAGTGAGCGCCGCGCTCGCGTATGATCGGCCGAATAATAAACAAAATCGACGGCGATCCGTAATCTCCTCGCTACACTACGCAATAAATAGATTTCAACCTTAATTTTAAAATGATAAGATTCAATTTTCAATAACTCATACTTAGTACATAAGCCGTTATTTGTACTACAAAGTAAAACAATCATATACGATGCATACTTTGTTTTGTTGTTTTTTAGTGTAATCCCTAGTACTCTCACTATTGCTCCTGATCTCTCGCCTTCCTCATCCAGTTCAGTCTATATCTTTGTATGAATAAGTCTTTCCGTCTCTTTTGCTCTCTCTGCCTTTTTCTATCTTCTCTTAATATCCTTTCAATTGCTATTTCTGTCTAAACATTGTCATTTATTTGACGAGCACAATGTGGCCTGTGAGATTCCGTTTCAAGTCTTCTCAATTACAATGCAAATGCAAGGTTAGTCATTTTACTAGTTTTCCTATTCTTAGAAGCTATTTTTCATCTTTCGTGTATTGTTGTATTGAATTTATGTTTAAGTTATTAAAAGTTATTTTTTGCAGCAATATCAAGCTGGGAGTATCATTCGTAGCCCTTTCTCCTTCAATGTAAATAATAAACACGTTAAACATAACCTTCATCGCATCGAAAGCCGCCGCAATCACAAAATAAATGCGAATGTAATTATATCTCCGTTATCAGCCGCGTTCAATGATTTAACTTGCAAAATGATAACGTCAACGTAAATAGATTATTGTGTGTTCAACAAGTTCCGGTAACTGATTACACGGTTCAAAATGTTGAGGTTAAAGGAGATATTAAAAAAGCATGTTAATACTGAAATATAGTCAGAAATTCCAAGTGCATTGAAATGCATGTTAACTAACAATTTACTGAATAATGGTGGTGTTGGAGACCCAATGACACAAAGTATACTACGCGAACTTAGTGCACTAAGTGAAGATTCAAAATCTTCTGATAAAACAAGGTAAAACGTTTTAGGCATCTTTTATTGGGTAGTATGGCAAAGCTGGTGATAGCGAGTTTAGTATATGCAGCTGATAGAAATGGAAGGTGTCGAAAAATATATACATATAAATAGATAAGAGCGGGGGGTAGAAGCGTTATATATATATTTTAACAAACAAACGGTTGAATCGAAATTGTTATACTTATCTTTGTTTGCCGCCGTCGGGTCGGACCTGCCGAACAAAGAAAAAACTGTATGTTGGGATTTTAGTCGTCATTATAAAATCGGTTTAGCCTGATGAGGATCAACTACTCTTTTGCGGTTTCCGTCGCAAACTTCTCAAATTTCGATGTAATACCAGACTCCTCTTTATGCGGGCGATTTGGATTTAAATCTATTATATTTATTTATTTATGTATTGAAGGAAGCTTATGTCCAGCAGTGGACATCTAGCGGCTAATAATGTTGATGATAATATATAAACTTAGTTAATGAAGTGATCGACGCGTTTCGAAGAGAAATAGGTTCGATCCCCACTGCACTTCAATCACCAATGAGAGAGAAATAGTGACGAATTCGATGTATTCCAGCGAACGGCTTACATACACGTGTGACGTTCACCGAGCCACATTCGGTGGGACTTCGAAAGAGAACCGTTTATCTTTATAATACATTAAATTAAGAACTTTCACTTTTTTTGCATTCAAAAACAAAATTGGCGCAGCACTCCATGAATTGATGAAGTTATTAAAAATATTTGTCATTTTGCTATTATTATATGACAGGCGCTTACAGTTTCTATTTATTATTTTTGTTTATTGGCTGCTAAATACTCGCATAAGATAATTGGTTACACTTGTGCTTCAATACTTTTTATTTAAATAAATTTCACATTTACCTTTTGTTGAGATTGATCAATTCACAGCACACTTAACTTTATCCAGTTCCTAAACTGATATTTTTGTTTTTATATAGAATTAAGTTGGTACCTACTGCAATTTCATATTATTATGTTGGTAGACGATAAGACAAAAGATAATGCCCGAAAATAGAATGAAAAATAAAAAGGGGTGTCAATTTTACAGAATATTAGAAGTGAAAAATTTGTTAAAAACTTTAGTTCATTAAAGTTTAATACAGTTGATTTTATTAAAATGACTGTCAAATAATGTATGTGTATTTACTGCGTCTAGAGCATATTGTTTACTGAAAATGTATACTTTGAAAGGTATTTTCCCGGAGCCCAGTACTTTTTCTTACACATTTCAATAAACAAGCCAACAACCTGCCAATGATATCCAAGACCCATGAGTCCCAATAAATTTACAACACCTTTATTATAAATATTAAAAATAACATCTTGCATCTTGGAACCCCTGCCATGTTTATCAAGACATTAAGTTTTTTTACATGTGAAATAATACATCAGATGTAACGATACGTACGGAAATAATATAGCTCCTAAATAATTTTTACTTATTTATTACCTATTTCAGCAAAGACTTAAATTACAATTGGCTTATATACAACATGTTTTTCTCTACTTCCGAATTAGACATGAACATCATTGAGTACCGGCGACAAGTAAAATGACGGCTTTATGTTATCTCGTATATACATTTACATTTACATTATGTTCTAAATATAATTTACTTAATCAAACAATAAGGACAATACATTTAAAACCTTTTTTATTGAAAATGAAAAGACAATAAATAACACTAAACATTTGGACGTAATATTCAAATTGTCAGTGTCATCTGCGACGTCAATGAGAGAAGATGAACGAGCTACTGCAGAAGCATGGCTGCAGCAACGTGTTCACCTTACCTGAGGGTCTCAAGGAGCTGATGGCGGATATTTCTAGAGAAGTTATTCGTATTTAATATAATACATGTCGAAGCATAATTAGAAATGTAAATGTTATAGACGTTAAGTCGTGAAGTCTGCCCATTATTGCGCTGGCGACAGACATCCAAATGGGAACACAATCTGCGAGTACAAGTGATGAGATGGCTCTAGAGCAGTCACTCCCGACCGCTGTGCCGCACCGGCACTTTTGTGTGTCGCCAAGTTTTGCAAATATATAATAATGTTAATATTATAAAATTATATCATTTAAAAATAAAAATATTTTTAATACGAATATATATTTAAGTCCACAAAAAATAAATTATTTTATTATTTGCTTTGCAACGCGGTTTTCCTTAGTGCCAAATTATGATGCAGCGGCGTGCATAGCAACAGGAATACGTCTCAAGTCGGCGCACGCTTGCCACTTCCGCGTACAAAACGTGCTGTTTTAGTGATAGTTGGGTTTCACAAGGTGTTGCATACTAGTTACTGCACCTTTTCTTTCGTTAAAATTGGCAAATGTATGTGATTCGGTTTAATATTCATTTATTTGCGTGTAGTGTCAATTTATAAATTTGTAAACTTATTAACTTTGCAGTACACATATCCAGTGATTTACACGGTACTTGTTTTAAAAATATCTTAAACTCAACCGATAAGCTGGTGGGATTCAAAAAACAAATAACTTTATGGAAAAATAAAGCTCAGGAAGACAATCTAGAAAAGTTTGCGTCAGTCCCTAAAGACAGTTATAAAACTATTAAATTAATTGTTGTTGATCACTTGACAACATTAGAGGAGAGAATTATTCATTATCTCCCAGAATTAGATATTAAGAAATTTGATTGGGTTCGTAATCCATTCTTACTTATACTTACGGATACTTCTGTACTTGAGTTAACTTTGAATGAAGAGGAAGAACTCATTTTGCTTTCCAATAATCGAGATTTAATTTTAAAACATTCAGAAGAATCAATTAATCAATTTTGGATTAACACCACATGCGATTATCCAATGATAGCCAAAAAAGCTTTAAACACATTATTACAATTTTCCACATGTTATTTGTGTGAATTCGGATTTTCAGCATTAGCCAACATTAAAGCTAAAGACTAACGGAGTGGCGAAGTCATTGCCATTTTTACGACCAAATATAAATGAAATGAACAAAAAAGATCAAACTCAAATTTCACATTAAAAATATTTTTATAATTGTATTAGCTTGTAATTAATCCCTTAATAAACGTTTAGTTATTGTTAGTTATAGTAGTACATAGTAGTACATATTAGTTTATTTCGTATATTTAAAATGTTTGTCATAAACTAATTACGCAGTGTGTGTTGTGCTAAGTAAATAATATTTATCTTTTTCTTTGTGCGCCGCCAAATTTTGAAATCGTTAAATATGTGCCGCAACAGAAAAAGGTTGAGAATCACTGACCTAGAGTCTAGACTAATGCGGTCTACGATTAGTAAATTTTGTTAAAGAAATCCTTTTTAAAAGCTGGCAGAAACTTTGTCATCGTCCAACATGTTTCCCGTCGCCAGGTGCTGCGCGCACAACCTAAAGACCTATTTGACTTCATCGCCAACTACCTTTCGGCGTTGCTGATCACGCGCGAGCACGGCCTGATGGCTGTCAAGATACTGGAGGAGCTGTGCGACTGCAGGCCCTCGGTGTCGGAGCACCTGATCGCGCTGGGCATGGAGAAGTCCACGGCGTCCACACTCGCGCAGATCATGAAAGACGAGTTCGAGTGCTCGGACGCGAGCCTTGACAAAGGTATTATAAGAAGCTCATTACAAACATGGAGCATACAACCTTTACTAATTATTGCCCGTTATTTTAATAATTTGTTGATAAGTATTGCATCTTCCGTTACCGGTGACCAGTCTGAGTCCTCTCAGCTAATAAATTACCGGAATAGCAGCATCAGCATAAAATCTGTTAAGTGTACAAAATGGCGTTGTCAAGTACTCCATTATAACCTTATTTAGTATTCTCAAATGATCACACTCGTTAGATCATATCATTAAAATGATACCACTACAGTAGCGATCTTTGAAAGTCAAAGATGAGGAATTTCTCGTCTTATATGGAAGAATTGTTTTTAACTTTTGAATTTACTCACAGAGAGAATTAAGGAGAGCGACATATTGAAAAAGATTTTGGCCAAAATCTCATTGGAGGAGGACATGGCTGCGAAGGTTTGCCAAATCGCCAGAAACGCTTACAAGGACTACGTGTATAGGAAGAAACTGATGGAACAAGTGAGCTGATAACGATTATACCGAATAATGTGATGGCTGGATATTCAGCTGATGGTAAACGATACGTCTATTCGTAAAAGCTGCATTGCGTACCTTGCGCAAGTTAGGTGGCTCCATTCTTGAAGGTCGTAAAATTGTACTGGACCACCAACAAAACAACCGATCGCACAATGCAGTGGTGGGTGGTTAGAAGTTGCATCAGAACGATGGAAGTTTATCAATCATCCATAGGATTCAGTATTTAGTAAGGACAAACAATTAAAGGACACGGCGATGCAGAGCGAGGAGCCCTGGCAGATCGCGGCGGAGCGGACCCTCGCGCTCTACAAGAAAACTAAGCCGTCGCTCGACGAGCTCAACCGAGCCACCGAAAGGATTCAGGTGATATCCTCACATTCACGTTGCTGCTGCTGGCGAGCTGATGACCTAATGCTACTGATATAAACATAAATTAAATAATAATAAAATCGGCCGCTGCCATAAAACTATTTAATAGTTTAATTAATATTTAACTATTAAAGAAAACAAAAAATATAATAAATATGATGAAAATAGAACAAATCAAGTAAATCCACTAATTTACTAAACGTCTCATAAATACCACGATCTCCAGGAGTCTGATATTTATGGTAACGCTTCTCAGACATAACGCCCGTACAATAAGTACTTATGTCTAGGCTGCCTACAGAGGCTACCACGTGCGAAGGAATCTATTGAAGCATTTGAAGCCCAAGAAGAAGAGAAGCGGACCGAAGGTAGCGCTGCCTGGACCTCCGCTAGACATTGCCAGCTCCAGAGAAATCGATCTTGGTCCAGTCATAGTAAGCTTTATTGATAAGAATGAAACATTACTGGTTAATATTTTATATTAAACTCTTGTGTGTTTGGCTGATGTCCAGCAGTGGACCCACGTCTACCGGCTGATGACGATGGGATGTGAACTCTTGTGTTGTACCTTGTTGATGTTGATGTGTTTTAGATAATATTCAAACTCCAATAATTTTTATATGCAAAATGAATAATTTAAAAATTACTTTTTAATTTGTTCAAATGCAAACCGGATGTTATTTCACAGGACATAAAAGTCTACGAGGACGACGTCAACGCGATGTTCAGCGAGCACACCGCGGTCAAACTGGGGCTGCACTACGACCCCAAGCTGACGCTGACCAACGTCGTGGACGACGGAAGCGTCGACGATGAAGACGATCACACAGATCAAAAGAGCACCAGCCAAAGTGTGCCGAGCTACTTACGGGTACGCCTTGATCCGTCGGTGAATCCGGAAATTCACGTGGTTCAAGTGGACTCTTACAAAAGAGGTGAGAAGAGAAGTCGCATTACATTATCCCCTACAAACGACAGCCCCCTGGTGCTCGCCGGTGCTGGAGATCAAGCTGACTATGATAGAGGTTGGCAAGGCGCCGGAACCAAGGCAGCGCCTCACCTATCGATGTCGAGATCTTTGAGGGAGTCCTGTGTCCAACAGTGGACATCTGTGGCCTGGTGATGATGATGATGTTGATAAATAAATTGATCACACAATGTGCGTTTGTTGTGACTTAGGCGATAAGGACTCACCGCGTGGTCAAGGGGTAAGACGCCAGGGATATGGATACAGAGATGTCCACGATAGCGACGACCAAGTCTCTAGGGACGAGTACAAGATGGTGGAGCAACGCACAGTCGGAACTCCAGCGCGGAAGATATCTTTTTCGACCGTAAGTAAATAATTTATTACGAGTAAAATCTTTGTAACAATAGCCAGTTCCTGACCTGCAAGAGTTGGAGTAAGTAGCATCAGAGTACAGGAACAGTCCCAATCCACAAATGTAAAGGTGTAAATGAAATTGTTGTGAATTCATGTTTCGTGAACGTTTGTGTTTGGTTGCTTGCTCTGTTTCTGGTGGGAGCCCTAAGGGAAGGTGGATAAAAATTAAGGATAAGAAATAAGGCAGTAAACTACTAGTGTGTAGTCAGAAGAGAAATTTGTGTTTGATATTATCAGGGAGTTGACATTAAAGAACCGTATAATCGTCATCATCATGTTAACCGATGTGTATCCACTTCTGAAGGTAGAGTCTCCGAGAGCTGATGATCATACAATTAATACATATAAATGGGATTTAAGATCAGTTTGTAGTGAAGAGACAACAGTTAAACAATAACGGTAATTCCATCTAGGTAGCACCTGAACTAATCCCAAATGACTATTCGGACGACGACCATGACATGCATGATACTATAGAAGAGGTCGTGGATGATGCAGGATCCGACACGTACCAAGAGGTCCCCGAGGATATACCCAATGATATGGGTAAGATGTAACATTCCACTTTTGCGTGTATGTAACATTTCATGTCTTAATAAAACAGTGGTGGTAGGTCTTCGTTGCCAGTGGTCCTCCAGGTACCATCACAGCTCGTACATGCTTTTCTTTGACTCTCATTCCAGGAGTTAAAGGTATTTTCGGAGATTTCCCTCTTTTCTCTAATATAATGTAGTGCGTCATGATGTAGCTGTATCACTATAATGCTTACAACTTGCTACTCTTTGTATGAAGGTCTGTCAAGTTTTATGTTCACGCTTACAGATGGTCAGACTGATGATATACAGGTTTCGCCAGTGTCTTCTGTCTCATCGATGTCCAGCAACGACACGGCCGACCAGGTCCCCTATGAAGCCGAGGAGAACTGAAAACTGTACGGTGATACAATTGAAAATGTTTTAACTTTGGACGAAATTAACTGAATTACTGATGTTTTGTATAAATTAAAGACAAATCGGATAGTTAACAAATATAATAATATATATATAATGAAATGGATTTCCTTGTTCGCCAATCACGCGAAAGCAAGTGAACGTATCGACGCGGGAACATGAGCATTAGACGCGGATTGTTGTCTAGATGATTGCAGGTTGTTCACATTTTGAATCCATAGATCCTTCATCATTTTATTTCAAGTTAACTTTTATAAGCTCTTTCATTTCGTATTATTTACGCCGTTGCTATAGTAATGGTTGCTATAGAAAGCCATTTGCGGTTGCGGTAGCTCTCATAGAACCCTCCAACGGGTTCCCGCCTTGCCATGGCGAAGGGGCTTAATAACCGTGACACAGATACACGGTGAAGCGAAGAAGAACCAACCCGGGGGGCCCGCGGCGAAGGGCTGGCCCGAGGCGGCCGCTCCAGGTTAGAGCACCGGTTGGATAACTAAGGCTCACCGTAGAGGCCGGGAGCTGCAAAGGCGGTTTTACAGCCGAGGTGAAGTCGCGGAGGGAGTAATCTCTGCGACTAACAACGGGTGGTAGCGGGCCCAATAGCGGATCCGCTGTAGAGAGCCAGGAAGAGTTTTCTCTCTTGGCTCCCATGGCCTCTGGACAACGGATTCAGGGGAATCCGTGGCCCGCGCGACTGCAGGAGGCCGAGGAGGGGGTGCCCTATATGTTCCGCCGTGCCTCTGCGGAGGTAAAAGGGGAGGGTTCATCTCTTTCTCCCGAGCTGGAGCTGCGAAAGCAGCCAGCGCCGATGGAGTCGCGGATGGTGTGAAAACGTCCCGTAACCCCGCCATCAGGCGACGAGTTCGAACATTGTGGGGGTTTTAGTCGGTGCAAGTCTGACATAACCTGTCCTTGCTTCCGTGCGGACGGGTATGTGTAAGCATTTCCCTCACGTTAATAAAAAAAAGCTTTCATAGAATATTTCAGACTTATTTCAGGTTTAATTCTATATTACACTAACAGCTTGTTGTAACTGTATACATGTATATATGTATATATGTATACAAACATAGACAGCAATTACTGATGGTAAAGTTTTAACGCGACCAATTTGAAATGCAGCAAACGTTCACGACGTCGGCTAACGGAGTGTTGCAGGACGATAAGGTGGAGGTTAGGATTTCTACACGTGTAATTGTAGTGTTGTTCGGTTTCAACTTTCTGTTCACATGATCACCGTCTGCTGAACCGAGTACCACGACCTGGCCCTGTGCAAACCTTGATATTCAAACAAACAAACAAACAACTCGTTACAAATAAAGGTGACCGACCGATCTTTTCAATTCCATTGAAACTTTATGTTATTGCACAGTATGTGTAAATATTTATATACGCCACACACACTGCACTCCATCAGAGTGGGTTACACGTGTCCCAACTCTGGGCAGAACCATTGGGCTGTTAGTTATTTACTATTGTAGAGGTATTGAAGTGCGCACCGCGTACACGTGTCGCCCCACGCTGGGCGCCACTCTAGAGGCATTGAGGTGGGGGGTGTGTGGGTCATTGGTAAATGACAACGTCCGCACAGCATCAGCATATATTGATCACGAACAGAGTAATTCAAAGTACCAATTAGGATTGAGGCGTATTTATCATAACATATATAAATCACAAGTATTCGAAAATAACAGATAACAGTTCTACTTGTGGTGTCATTATATCTGTTAAAAATATTTATAATTCACCACACTCAAGTTATTCAACCACTATCAACAATCAACACGTTCAGTATTCGGTAACAGCCGGTCAGTAACAGTAACACAACTTGCAGTAACACAGCTTGCAATAACAGAACAGCCATTAAACAATGAAACAACTAGTCTTGTCTTTGTCTTTTCTATAATATTGTCATAAGCTGAAACGAGACACACCTAGTGTTATATCCCGAAAAATAGAAATTGTAATCTTACAAGAAGATAATTATCCTCAAAACGTCACTTTTCAATTAGTTCGTGTTAACTGTTATTTCATTTATTAATTTATCTCACTCACACCCATTGTATATAACTGTTGCTAAAACGAGACGCACCTAGCACTGCCCTAAGTGAAAATTGACTCGGAAAAAGTTAGTTGTGAGTGTTTGGTGGACTCGGCGCCGGTGTCGCTCACTGCAGCATTCTAACATCTGGCGAAACGATTACGGCAGACATCTATTGTCAGCAACGGCAGACCATGAAGGAAGAACTAGCCGCTAAACAACCGAGATTGGTCAATCGCTCTAGGCCACTCACTCCTGCTTCACGACAACGCAACACCACCACCACCACACACTGCACAACAACCACTAAGTTAGATGAGCTACAATTGGAATGTCTGCGACATCCACCGTACTCCCCGGACCTTATCCCAAGAGATTACCATTGTTTCCGGAATTTGGACAACTTCTTACAAGGAAAAAAAATTCAACTCCGATGCGGCAGTCCAAACCGCCTTCAAAGAGTTTATTGATTCTCATCCCTAGAGTTTTCTAGTAAAGGGATCAATGCACTACCTATGAGATGGCAAATGTGCATAGATAACAACGCGGTGCATACTTTGATTGATTAAATATATTTTACAAAAAAACACTTCACTTTATATTCGTCCGGTACAAAACGCCAATTTCATATGTAAACACCTGATATATACATATGCGTTGTACGCGCCAAAAAAAATTAATATATTTTGAATATCCGCCACAAATACATGTGCGTTTTTCTTTTTGTCATTTCCGTCTTTGTAAATTTATTTATAATTTTTTTTAATTAATGTCTTCATTAGTTTCTAAGAACATGTTCACCATGTCCACCAGCAAACACCACGTGACTGATACTTTTGTAAATCACAAACGCAGTGCCAAGTGTCCCTCCGTGGGGGGCAGGATGTCCAACTAATTTATTTATATAAATTATAAACATAGTAGAAATTAAGATGTAATTTGCGTCCCATTACACAGAATCAGTAACAGTCTGCGTACTGATGTCGGTTATTTCATTATTCCATTTCCGGGACAGATCTACTTCTATTCAGTGTACATTTTAGAAATCGAAATCGATTCTATACTATTATAAATAAATAAAGTATAGAACTTCTTCACTACACCACGATCGCTGCACAGGTGAAGGGAGATCATGATGTGCTTATGAATTTGGTGAAAGCCAAAATTTTCAATACATTAAGATAAAATATTAGTTTGTGTTGAGTTATTATGTAGTCGAATTATCATGAACATCATTTCAAGGTTTGTCCACTGTTACACATAGTTGTTACCAGCGCGTGGACAAACGGAAACACTAAAAGCCATTTTCCTCGAGTTGTATCCTTAGCAACCGCTTTGACCGGCACTGCGATTAGAATGATAGTGGGGACTTACTGCCCACTCTTCCATGCGGGAACACTTAATTCCATTCCGCAACGTGGGCCGGCTCACAGCTTCGGTCTACATCCTGGCTGCACGTGCAGACGGCCGAGGTTGCGTGACCGCTGCAAAACCTTTTTGTGTCCGCAGTGTAAGCAACGCACGACACTAAAGTTACACGAAAACAAGTAGGTACATCCTAGGCCTACTTGAATGTCATAACATATTGTGTGTCGCGTCCCAAACGTCCGCCAGTAAACATGGAGGACCTGCAGCAGGCGCAGATTCTGGACAGCTGCAGGCTGGCGCTGCCGGAGGGCCTTAAAGATCTGATGAGCGACATATCCAGAGAGGTAAGAGAAATGCATTATGGAGCTTCGGCACAAGGTGTACATTACCTTCATACAACACATAAAAATCATCCATATGCAACAATCTAATAAAGCACACACACACATACAAACGTGCGGACCTTTTTTTAAATCTTCAATACTTTCATATTTATATTTTTTTTATATTACATCTGTGTTACAATGATATTGGGAGAAGGCGCAGACTCCTAAGGTAGAGGCTGAATTTCTAATTCAGGAACCAGTCGCTTCAAGTCTCGAAGACTTGTAAAATAATACAATAGTTTATTTTATTATAATTTTTATCTTATTTTTATACATTTTATTAGATACACACTTCGATCTTCCTTTGCCCTTGTTGTTATCCACTTTCTTATAACACTTTCCCCATCACACTCCTTACTACCCCAACCTGCTACTTCTTATGCTTAGTCGCTACTTTATAACATAAATTAAAATACTTTTAATTTGTTCCTAACGCCGCCGGACTTCATATAACGCACAGTATACCTGGTGCAGTACGAGGTGCTTGTTTGGCCACCAGTCTCCGACTAACAGCAATGATCGCGCCCAGCTAGAGCCGTGCTTGGTCCGAATGCTCACGGGACACGGGGGATTCTCTGAGTACCTTCACAGGTTTAAACTCGAGGAGATTCCCTCGTGTACCTGTGACGTGAGCATGGAGCAGACCGTGCACCGCTTCCTGCACCGTATATGAGTATAAATATTGAAATAACAAAAGTATAATGTAATGTATGTAATAGAAAGTAAGTAAAGTAAGAGTGAAAATGTAGAAAGAGAAATATAAAACAAGAGAATGTATAGAGAATAAGTAACATGAAGCGGTAATAAAAAGTGCAATAAAATTAAATGAAATGTTAGAAAGAAAGAAAAAAAAATGTAACTTAGAATAAGAGTGGAAAGAACAAATAAAGCACGGCTGGCTCCCTCATTTAAGAGCAATGAATGAAAGAAGGAAATAGAATGGATAATGGTCGGGAAATACAAAAAGAAAGAAAGAATGACTGGAAAAAAAGAAGAAGAGTAAGGAAGAAGAGAATGAAGGTAACTAAGTAAAGAAATGTAATAAAGATAGAATGAAAGCCCAGGCCCACAAATGCCCCGGGGAACGCGAAATAATAAAAAAGTTATGAACACGGTGCAGCGCTCGCTGTTCCAATTGGCACAATCTCTTAAAGAAAAAGGGAATACACAAAAGTTTAAAAAAATTTTTTTTTAGGTTTTTTACACCTTCAGCCATTACAGCACTATATTGTAAAGATGTGACGAATATCACAAAGAACGAGGCTGCAAGATCTGCTGCTATCCTTAAGTAAAAGACAGTTATGTTTACATAAAACTGTTTGGCCATAGAAGCAAGTGTTTCGGAGAACCTTCTGCATGAGAAGCTGTCAGTTTTTTAGATTAATCTGTAACATAAATCAAAGAGAACTTGTGAGCTGCAAAAGTTTTAAACTTCTTTAGTGACGGCAAAAGCTGTTTTTTAGGTATTGCGAGCTCGTCCGAACAACTTGTACCAATTCATCGCTGATTACTTGTCAGCGATGTTGGAAGCTCGGGATAAGTTATCCATCGCGGCACAAATGTACAAAGACATGTGCAACTCCGATTGCAACCCGGAATTGGTTGAAGAACTGAAGAGTATAGGCCTGACTGATGATGAAGCGAAGGAAGCTAAGAAAGTAGTAATAAAATATTTGGAGAAAGACAAAGGTATCAGAAAACCTTTCATTATACTCTTTATATATATATGTTATTCATTATACGCTTAAAAGTTGTTAAGCTCATATTACATGTTTGTTATTGAAATCTGCTTGATATAGATTTAATCATAACAATTTTCACTTTAAATGTGTAAGCAACAAACGCGTTGAATTGTTATTGCTATTATAATTTCGTAGGCGCTGCTTTTAAGAAATGTTAGAAATGTTTGTTATGGATGTTCCTAATTATTTTCAGTTAAAGAAGAAAATCTATTAGCAAAACTGTTGAAGATTAATATAGACGAGAAGAAGATACCAGCTATACAAAAAGCAATAAGCGCAGCTTTCAAAAGAAACCAGATGAAGAAAAGACGCTTGAATGTGTGTTATGCTTCTACAAGTACTCCTTTAATTCTTGATAGAATGTTTACACGAACGCAGTCTGTTTTAGATCACTTTTTAACGTTCCTCGAAGGTTTGGTAGGAATGAATGTAGTAATGAATGACAATAAATGAGCAGCTAGTTTGCTTAAGGCGTAAGGTATTACATGTGTTATTTCTCTATAAACAGTGCCATGAAATTGAATTATGTTAATATTTGCACACTACAGCTTAGCCATAGGTATTCATAAATGTTAGTGTTAAAATCTATCTCCAAAAATGATTTATATTAATTCGTTGTAATTTTAATTATTATTAATTTTCAGGATTTGTTTAGTGATGACGATGATACATCAACAGCAGCCGAGAACACATTAAAATTGTATTGGAAGCCAAAACTCGCGGAAGAACAGAGCTTCCCTGTCCCTGATGAAGGACAGGTAGGTTTTTAGTACAGCTTTACATGAACTACAATCCAAGTTCCCATCCAGTGCTTTATTTTTTTAAAAATAGCGTCCGTTACATTTTGTATAAAAACCGGAAATATAGAAACTTAATTTTTAGTCGCCTCAATTAAAAATTACGACTTTTTTTTCCGTAATTGCTAACTTCCCTAGAACCAGCGTATTTATTGTAGGGTACGTGAGGTATACACAAATGTAAATTAATTTGTTAAAAAAATTACTATAACTCTTTAATTTTACCTAATAAATTGTAAATAAGTAAATGTGATAAAGCGACAGACTCATGATCATCATCATCATCTCAACCGATGGGAAGACTACCACCATGTATGAAACTTTTGTTTCATTTTTAGACACCGTATTGGGATAGTGATAATATAGATCACGAAACAAATCTTCAAATAACCAAAACATCATCAAGTGATAGCTCCGATGATATCTTAAAGAACATTAAGTATGACGGAGGCGTAAGTTATTAACATTAAGTTGAAGACTTTCTTGTTGTACGGTGTGACATGAATGTTAAGGAAATTTATTTTCAGATTCAAGATTTGTACGTTTCAAACAATTGTGTACCACGTGAGTATAAATAAATAACTTTTCCTTAGTTATTTAGGACAAATCATATTGTTAGAAATCACTTTTCAAACTTACCCGCAATGATATTATAAGGATTTAATTAATATTCGTGTTACAACAACATTTAAAAAACCATTTGATATCTTGTTTTTTGGAAATTATTAGACATGAATTCATCCCTCACTCCTCTCACCGGCTCTTACGGGACGATTCGCAAAACGGAACAAGAACCTAACCTACCAGAAGAGGAACACGTGTTTGTAAATTATGAAGATGATGAGGATCTTGCAAACAAAAAAATTTCCTTTAAATTAGCATCCAAGGAAGTTCACAAGCAGGTGTATGGACCAACAAATGACTCGGACGAGGACGAAAATATAAATAACAACAATTATTTCGACAAAGTTGTTACAATCGATAATGATGTGGAGAAAGGTGAAAACGAGGAAGTTGTGGATGTTGAAATTGTAGAGGATGACGCTGTAATCGCTGAAGATGAATCAGACATATCCATTAACGAGGAACTAAATTTAGAAACAAGAGATGTGCGAATTTAATTCGAATATTTAAACATGATACGGAGAAGTAGTAACTTCATCCGGAAGTCGTCAAGTACAGCCAAAGTAAATAATATTTTGGAGTCGCAGAGTTTTATCAGATTGTTTTGCAAATGAAACAAATATGTATTATTATTCAATACACTTTATTGTTTCTTTTTTACTTAAACCTTAAACTAAATTACTTGCTAGTCGTAGGGCAAAACTTAATTAAAATAGTTTTTGGTAATAAACAGTAGTATGTTTTTTCTAATCCATAAAAGTATAAAGATTTCAAGTTCAACGTGGACGGTAAACAAGTTGGATTAAGTTTGGACTCGCAACGTTTTACAATTATATTCTTTCCTTTGTTCGATTCATACAGGATTTCGTTTATTTCTATTTGTATAGTAATGTAGTAATGTAGTAATCAGCAAAGAACGAAAGACCATCGTCTTCAGGCATAAACTTGACATCGGTTGTATAATTTTTGTGGAATTCTATTGATTTATTTGTATGACAAATATAAATTTTCTCTTTGACAAGTGATTTATTGATGAAATGGAAATTATAAACAGGAAACCGCATCCGACTGACTTATTGATTTAACAACAGATAATTAGACTTTCCAAACTAATTCCAATATATTGTATAACGATGTTACAAATGCTACGCCATTAATATGATATACATATATATATATAGATATACATATATGTACATATATATATATATATATATATATCATTATAAACATAACCTCTTATACACAAATATAACAAACAATATCTAAACTAATCAATAAACATATGATGTAAATAAAAAAGGAGTATTCGGATATAACGTAACCTATGTTATTTAGTATTAGTGTTTAAATTACATTTAGGAGTTATGTTAGTAGAAATCACAGAAGACCTCGATGCATTACACTAAAGTACGTTATCAATGCTTCAATGATAAGTGATAACAGTAACAGTAACATCGCCGCTGTACGAACACTGTCAATACATCAGAGAAAGAGTATTCTGGGCGAGGTCCCCTATCCACTGCTTCGTCGTCTTATAACGACGCAGCTGGTGGAACCGAGTTGTAACACGCTGCAGATAAAGCAAGGGAAACGAGGAAACGTTAGGGCACGCCGCGGCCGGCGGCACTGTTCTGGCGAATGTCGATTTCAATAATACAAAAACAATCATAACATAGACGTCAACCCTAAGGTAAGGGTGATAGTTCAAAATATAATATAATATATATTGATGTAAAGGGAGACATTCCAATATTTGGTGGACGTCGTAATGAGTTTGTTATCGCGGCGGCGACATTTCGTTAAATAAACCTAAGGAATGGAATTCTAAAACAAACAAGTTGTTACACACACACATACACGCACACGCACACACACACACACACACACACTGCACACACACACACACACACACACGGACACATCGCGCGGCGGAGGCGGTGGAGCCGAGTGGTAGTAGAAATAGGAGTTCGTGTCGAGGCACGACTTGTAGAGATCCCGCGAGCTTTGGTACACACGTCTAGGAAGAGATTAATGTCCTAAACATCTATCTAAAACAAACCCTGCTTAACACGTAACAACAGCAACAAAACAACATAACACAACACCCCCCCCCCACACACCCTCCCCCTCCACACACACACGCAGAGGATAACAGGAGCCTCACGTTTCCCTTCCATGCAAGAACGTTCGCGTTAGTAACGTAAACTTTAAACTTGAGGAAATATTTGTGCGCGCGCGCAACGAACCCTTGTCATTTGCTTTGTAAAAACCATCCATCTCCAATATAACGCAGCTTCCACCAGTTTCGTGCTGAGGATACCGAGCCGTTCGCCGGTGTCACGCTCCAATGAGAATAATATTTATTTCTATTAATATCTCTATTAATATTATTATTATGAAATTTATTAAAAAAACGCGTATTTAGCACAATACTTATTATGTCTTATTATTATGCAAATTAACTTATATATTTTTAATGTCATCATTTGATAATAATAATAAATAAATCTTTCCCTAAACGGAACCTGACAATACTTCCGACTTTTGAAACTGTTCCACGCGCAAACAGCGCGAGGAAAGTTTAAAAATAAAAAAAACCTATATTTTCTAACAAAAACGTTGCTCCATGCATTCATTATATTAATATATATATGTGTATATATGTATATGTGTATATATGTATATGTGTATATATGTATATGTGGATATATGTATGTTGCAGCGACTCGCCCGACTGCCGCCGCACCGCGCCGTGCTCGGCCGGACGCGCCGCGTCGTGTGGTACGTGCTCGCGGTCAGATGTTGTCCACCCCGCCCCCCATCAACTTGTTGCCGTATTCACTCAACACCTGGAACAGTAACGCTACAAGTTAGGAACGCCGCGAATGCTGTCCCCGACAGGATCTAGCGCGATCCCCTCGCCCCGCTTCCGGGAGCAGCGGCGCGCTTGTCAACGACGTCGCCAGTTCATTGCTGTACAACTTATACGACACAGCTTTATTATATAGCGTATCCTTTTGGCTCGCACAGGATGTTTACACAACACGGTGTTACGTGCTCTCTGTCACTGAAGAGCGGTGTGCGGGCATCACTGTGTTCCAGTTTGTAGGGCGTTGTAGCTATTGTGATTACTTGGTTAATGCAACTCAACATGTTATGTCTCAGGCGACGAGCGCGATGTGGCGCAGTGTGTAACATCCTAACTAGCGCCGCGATTTTATGGAGCAACGTATCACTTACCATAGAGTGAGCGTCACGCTCGTCTCCTCGCTTAATTGTAAAAAAAATACGGCCGGACATATGTACAAAATACAACAGGATGTCTTTAAGCGTAAAATATATGTATATAAATAAGTATGAATTAAGAACGCACGAGGCACACCCTCACCCACCCCACCCCCGCGCTTCCGCAGCGGATGCAACGAGGGCACCGAGTGCACGGGCAGGGCAACCACACCGTGCGCGGCAACACCAAACAAACGCGAGAATCAAGGGATGCTCCAAGTGCACCCATGGTTTAGGTGTGTACATTTCTAGTTAGAGGTGGATGAGCATGAGCAGGTACATTTGACATCCCTTCAGTGCAGCAGAACTTTCATGCGGTGAACTCGTGCTCCGCGGAGTACTGCTTGGGTACAGACGGTACCCGAAGAGGAAGCCCCACAGATTGTGTAACGCGACTGACCTTGTACAGAAATATGTAGTGGTGCCGGTTGGCGAGCGCGTGCGGGCGCTGCGCGCGCAGCTCGCGCACCACGCGCGGCACGTCAGCCGAGCCCGCCGCGAGCGCGCGCGCGCACGTGTCCAGCGCGACCAGCGCCGCCGACCGCCCCGCGCCCGACGCGCACACGCACACGCACGCGCGCACGCCTGCGCACACAATGTCAATATATCGATCCGAATTACACACACGGATACCTTACTTAAGCCTCTGCAAATCATTGTGTTACTGGTGGTAGACCTCTGTTACCGGAGACCGCCTAAGTAGGTACCACCGCAGCTCCTGACGCAGCAAGTAAACAGCAATATGCAAATATTTGTGTTCAGGTTTGAAGGACGTTGTTGCTAGCAAAATTACTAGAGTAATGAAACTTAACATCTTATGTATCAAAGCGACAAGCATAGTGTGGTGCAGTGTATAAATAGCAATCCGTTGTTATAGGAAGGCGTATCACTTAACATCAAGTGAACGTCGCGCTCGTCTCGTCGTTTCTTTGAATGAAAAAAAAAACCTTAGAGTCGCGGGCCCTATCATTATACTAATATTTGTTGGGCTTAATATAAATTATCTGTGTGCCGACCACCGCAGCAGTCACCTCGGTGTTCCATACCACGAAGCGACGAAGCAAACGATACGCACACCTGATGGTAAGTGGTACGTCTGCCCGTAACAAAGTGGCGCTGGTTAGGATGGCAACGCATTGTGCTCGTCGCTGTATCCTGCAGCACAGTAATACCTGCACACTGCTCTTTGTCGGATGCAACAGGTGCTGCGGCGTTACTCACCTAGACGGTCAACAATTCTCGCCAACACCACTCTACTGTACACACACCACCTCCACACCACTTCAGCGAAAAGCGTCTGGGCTGCTCTGTTCTAAACTGCTATCTTACCGTCAACCTCTGAAGCAGCTTTCATCTTTCCCAAAGTTCCGTTCGTGGTCCTCCTCATCAGCTCCTCCGCCTTCGCCGGTGAGTAGACGTTCACGCCGTTGCCGGAGCTGCTGTCGTCGCTGCGTAGTTTTGATAGGTTGTTGAACGAAGACTTTTTCTGATCTCCGTAAATGATTTCTACACCTGGAACGTGAGGTACGGACATAACGTTGACACGCGTGACGGTGACCTTGGTGCCATTTGCACATTGTGAATGTATACCGCTGATCTTACCGTCCTCGTCATATTCTTTGGAGGTCTGCGTGATTTTCATATAACTGCGCATCTCAGATATGAAATCTATGATGGAGTCGTAGTCGTCTGGCACGCCTTTGGCAGGCCAGAAGTACCACAGGTGTGTGATCTCCCGCCAACTCCTCGTGGTCCGGTTGATCAGCTGGACGCTGGATATGGCGTACTTGTCCCGCTGCTCGCGCTTCTTCAGTATTATCTGATATTCGCCGAAGACCCGCTTGTTGTCTGACACTTCGGAAGGTGGAAGGTACTCGTAGCATTTCTCCTAATGACGATAAAATGTAAAATTACATATTTACATATAAGTAGTTGCCGCGGTGGCTCAGTTGGTGATGTGGTGGAACGCGATGCAGGTAGAGGCGCGGGTTCGAGCCCCAATGCGCTTGAGCTTTCGCTGAAACAACTGACACTTCCAGGAATTGCAGGTTTCGTGGATATATAACATCCACCAACCCGAACTTAACCAGCTTAGTAGATGAAAGGCCTTGACTCTCTTATTGTGAAAGAAGACCCCGAGTTCCAGTAGTGGGCACTCGAAGTGGGCTGTGCATATTATTTATATAAGCAGTATATAACATCATCATCCAGTTTGAAGGCGCTGGACACGCAGTGAACCTATTGGCTTCGTGGCGCCATGAGTAACCGATCGCTTCATAGCACAGGAATAACTGGTTCCTTTCTGGTTAATTGATGGTACAGCCATCGTTCTCGTATGGCCAATCTGCAGCCACAACAACATTGCTGCACCAACACCAGATGGATGTCCTGTTAGTGTATCTCATTGTAATTTAAAAAGAAATCAACTCACCACTCCGTTCTCCATATACTCGGTGAGCATGACGATTACTCTGGAGTTTTGCTCCCAGATCATCCGCCAGAAGTCTACCACGGTGTTTGCCAGCGGCGCCTGGCAGAGTATGTAGTAATTGCGAATATTGCCAGGACCCTTGGAAAGAAGAAACAATCTTCACTGCATTATTTAGGTACTTACTTAGGTACTTATCAGTTCTTCAACGATTTGACGATCAAATGCGAACGTGAAGTTTGTATGCTTCAGTTTATTCCGAGATGGAACTGAAGCTCCCGCTGATGAGAAACCTCAAACCCAGCTTTTATATTTAAACATACCGTGACGTAGTTAGCGTTGATGTACTCCGTAGTCGGATCGTTCCCGATCCTCGTCAGCTGAACCCTCGTCTCCGGGAGGGGGAGGACGTTGGAGTAGCGGTTCTTGTCCTCGCAGCCGGGCGGGACGTTATCCGGAGGTACGGACACCGAGGGTATCTCGCAGAACTCCGCGGAGACCGACTCCACGTCCAGAGCGAAGTTAGCCAGCGCCGCGTAATGCATCGGGTGCGAGGTGACCTGGAGCAGATTGCTCTTTTAACCAGCAAACAGTAAAGAGAGTTGTTGTAAATTTAACACATGTTATTAGTAGATCTCTGTTGCCAGGGGCCAGTTTGGGTTGGTTCTTTTGTTATCTATAAAGCTTCACACTTGAATTCAACTTCACGCGACGTGAAGTGCAATTAAGCTGTAGCCGATGAAAGCGCAGTAGTTCAGAATACTCCGATAAGCAGACTAATAAAAGCTTATATGTTAGAAGACCCCTAGCACCAATCTCCGCGGACTACAGGTAGGAAACGACCTGGGAAGTTACAGCACCCTTTCCTGTAGTCATTACCACTATACTGCAGACCTTCCTGCCACGAGTATCCGATAAGTAACTCCTATTTGAATAGGCATAGTTCTACAGGAGATGTCTATAGTCTAAGATAAAGATGTTGATGATGATGTGTTGTTTACCACCATGTTAATGACCTTTCCGTCTTTCCGTTTTGTTGTATATATTTGCTGCGTGTAGTGGTTAGCAAACATGTGTCGAATGCATCTCTCCATCAGGTTAATCCTCGTTTGTGAAGACTCGCCTTACCTCGTCGTCGTACGCCGGGTTGCCGTAGCTCCGTTTGCTGGCGCGCAGCCGCTGGTTGCCCTTCCGGTGGCCCACGCTGACGCTGTCCAGGCTGTACGCGTCCAGCGACACCGGCGTGCAGCGCTGCGCGTACACTCCGCGCCGGCCCCGACGCCGCACCACCAGCTGCACAGTGCCACAAGTGATCGCGTATCGTACTGTCATATCACCACAAACCGAATATCATTGTATCACATAGTGTACTCAGCTCTTTGGTTCCAGCTTGTCACTTGTGACACGGTGATGGGCTCGTGAAACCAAATCCGAGCTACTGGGAGTAATCAAGGGCTCGGTGTGACCATTCATCGACTCGTTCAAATTATCTCACCGTATATATATATATATATGTGTGTGTGTGTGTGCGTGTGTGCGAATACATATATACATATAAATTGGTTTTGTTGCTCGTCGGTGCTGCGGTGATGGTATCCACGCAGCAACATGAGCATTGGTCGCTGAATGATCTGTCGGTGGTCATGGGTTATTCAATTTTCGAATTTCATTGAACCTTCATTATTTTTTTTTCCAAAAGAATAATGAAGTGTCTTTTTTCGTTTCGTACTATTTACCCGGTTGCTATAGAAACTCATATGCGGTATAATTTTACATTAAGCCTGCGTAGCTAGGATCTCTGAAATAATACGAGTGCGTTCCGGTACCCATCAGCTTACTGCGTACAGACAGGTATACATACTTAGATCGTCAGGTACAGACACAGACGGATTTACAAAACCCTGTGTTTTGGTTGATTTGTTAGAGAACGAGATGAATACACCCAATGTGGATCTGGTAAAGAAAGTGAAAGAGACGGGACCCTGAACAGCGGTGGACCGGTCGCCGTGAACCGTAACACAAACAGCGGACGGAGGACGTGCATTATATAGAAACGTTTCAATCTCATTCCTTCCGTACAATGTCAGCCGTGTCTTTATCGTTGCACTTTTCCGGTTGATAACACGGCAACCGTCCTCAGCGAGGGTGCCGGTCCACGCGGAATGCGCGCCGCCTCCGGTTACCTGCTTAGTTGTAAGTGGGCGATAAGGCACCTTCCAGTTTAAACAATAACAAGTTGATATTAACAAGTGCTAACGGTTTCCGGCGCACCCGACACCCGCCGCCGGGATCGCGCCTGTCTCATCAAATAACTGGCCAACGCGCGCCCCGCCCGTGCCCACCCGTGCCCGCCCGTGCCCGCCCGTGCCCGCCCTGCCGACACTTTACAAATGCTGAAGTGGCACATCAGTTCCGAGTATTTATCGTTCTAGAACTTTCGGTGATAATAAACGTAGTTTTTATATCTCTCTCAATATATAGACACACGAAACTGTACGCGGTGTTTTTGTTTAATAAATTAAAACGTATTGAACAAGGACGAGGTTAGCCTAAAAAAGATCTTTCTTCCAGCAAACCTTAACGGAAAACCCAGCAGTATTATGTAGGTGTAGCATCACTAACAATAATTACACAAACAAATACAATACGTATACATTACATATGCAATACATATGCAGTGTAATAAATATATACAATATGCAACTAGAAGGTGCAAGATAACATGCAGTCGTCTACCCCCGTAAACCCGACGAGAACATTCCACAGCTTTTATAATTGATAATAATTTAACTACCTTTATACTCTTCGGCGATTAAAATTACTACTCAGTAGTAAGTAGAATATAGTTATGAATACTTTACATAGGAAAATACAGATTTAAATATTTATAGAAATACAAAAACGGATTTGTGTCTGCTTACAATCGAAGGATGACATTTATCTAAAGCTGCACAGCACTCCACGACTTCCGCTATCTGAATCGCCACAAATAAATTATTATTGTTTCCATATATTCCTGTGTAAGTGTTTTATTGAAAACAACATGATTTATACAGCCCACTTAACGTTCCCACTGCTGGGATACAGCTTTCTCTCACAAGAAGTTTGTGAAGTTTATCTACTATATCGGCCTAATACATAAGTTACCGGTGGCAGGTCTCTGCTACAGACCATGGTCTTGGTAGGTACCACCGCAGCTCCTATCGCAGTAACCAAACAGTAGTGTTCGAACATTACTGTGTTCCGGTTTGAACGGTGTTGTAGCTAGTGAAAGTCCTGGGATAAAGACATTCAAGATCCTAGTCGCAAGGCGACGTACGGCGCACGTGTTGCAGTAAATGTCATCTGAACTAACGGCACGTTGCTATGGGCGGGCGAGTCACTTACCATCAGGTGAACGCCTAATTGCACAAAAAAATAGTAATTTATTTTTGTAAGTACTGTGAAATTACGCGCTATAATACACGCAGTCGTAAATTCGATCCCGCTGCACTTCCGGTAAAAGAAATCCAAGAAAATTCAATGTATTAAGATCATCAGCTTTCCAGTGCATGCATCACGTAAAGCTAATAAATATTAATTTGAGAGGTGTCAACACTTAAGTTATCAATGCTCGGGCCCTTAATCGAGAGTACGGTGACGTGAGAGGAAATGAAGTGCGGCTCGAGCACCGGGTCGCGATCCTCAATCATCAACTTGAAGTGAGCCGTCCGCCAGCGTGGCTGTGCATGTGTTTAAGTTGCGTCGACATTGGAGTAGGCTAAGTTGTTTCTGGTATTTTTTTATTTGCAACAAACATTTCTGTTTGTTCTCTTCTGTTCTACCCCATCCTATGCTGTTCTAATCTATGCGTTGTCACGAACGACGTAGAAAAATGCAATGTTGTAGAGGCAGGAGTTCAGGACAGAAGTGAAGAAACAGGAAAATGGACATCGTCGCAAGACGGAACCAACGCCTGGAAGTAGAGTAAATAGTGCAACAATTCGGTCTGCGCATACCGGGGGTGGTGTCGTAGCCGGCGTTCGTTGGAAACCATCAGCATCGCAATAGGTCGGTTGGGTCCTGCAGCTTTGACAAAGGTGTCAGCAGTCAGGAGGTCCGTGGTCGGCGCGGCGGTGTTTACATTCAGCGATTTAAAAAGTTCCTGCGCGGCGCGTCCCCGTCCCCGTCCCCGCCCCCGCCCCAGGGGCAGCACGGCGCATGGTGCGGTACGGCTCCAAGGAGTTTATTGACAGGCAATTTGCTTCATGAGCAACCAGACAGAGAAACTTAACACAAAGACAAATATGAAACAAATGCAGTATTGATGGTAGGTCCTTGTCGGTGCAGACCGTCGTACCGCCGCAGCTCCTAACTAGATTTGCCGGCGAGTGGTACTGTGCATACAATACTGTGCTGCGGTTTGAAGGTCGTTGCAGCGAGAGACACCACTGAGGTAATGTGACCTGTCTGTGTTGCGTGTCAGAGCGATGAACATAATGTGAAGCAGTGTACGTCATTTTATTTATCGCTGAACATATCTAACTGATATGTCACTCACTAGCATGTGAACGTGATTATCTTATTCCTGGAGGTGGATCGAGGAACGGATGATGAGCGACGGGTTCACCTAATTCCTATTTTCAATCAAAAACAATACGAGTGTGTTGTGGCGGTGCAGCGACGTGACGCGAGTTCCGCGCGCGCGCAGTCCCCGCGCCCGCCCCGCGACCGCCCCGCGCCGCGAGCTCGGCGCGCTCGCCACTGCTGCACCACATTCAGCACCGAGCGTACCTACCTTCACTTAACTTAACTTAACATTTCATTACTGAATAATTAATTAAATCTTGAAATAATTGTCTACATATTTAACTTCGCTCCTAACATTGTGCCCATGGAAAGGAAGTGAGAAAGTTGAATCCGGTGAGTGACGTACATTAGTTTGATAACTTGTTTGAATTTATGTTAACGATATCACAGTTACTAAATTAATTTAATTTAATTTAATTTAATTTATTTATTTATTTATTTATTATCTTTTAAATACTAAAAAACGAACCAAATTAATTAGTAATCGTATAAGACAAACAATACAAATAGAATCAACGTATACATTACTTTTATTTATTTATTTATTTATTTATATTTAATGTACACATATACACAAACAATTATTTTTATTTATGAACAACTTTAAAATATTTTTTATTCATAGACAAAATATTAAAGATTAAGTAGAGGGTACACAACTTGCTTATTCAACATAATATTTACGTTTCAACCAAAGCTGTACCTACTGTCCCACCATGTTGCTGTGCTCACTGTGCTCACTGTGCTCACTGTGCTCCGGATAATTGTAAACTACCTTACTACCTTACAGTTAGTTGGGCAGTAGTGTGATTTATGAAATACCATCCACGGAGTGATCCGGTGAAGGTGCGTTAAATCGCTGGATGCAGACAATTTAGTATCGTTGTGGAGATCTTTAGGGTCTATGCCCAGCCGTGGGCGTCTTTCGTCCAATGTATGACTTAAAATCAAGTAAACATCCGACAAACACCAAGTTGGATAAAATGTAGCCCAAATATGATAAATTAGTATTACCCGGTGACACTGGTTAACCGGTCATTGTGACCAGTGCCGATGTCGGGGGTTCGCATCCAAGATGACGCTTCGTGTTAACTTTGAGTCTGTACTTACTAAATCTCTGTACGTTTGTTTAGATGTTATATGTTAAGAATTGAAACAATGATTTCATCTCATTTTCACTTGGTTTTAAGTAACAATAAAGCTGAAAATCGTATTCCGCTAGGCTTGATTATTCTGTCATATGACAACCTTGTGTTACGTGTATCTATGTATGTGTGTATGTATGTATGTATGTATGTATGTCTGTATGTCTGTATGTATGTATGTATGCATGTTGTATGTATGTATAGATACGCTGGAACACAACAACGCTAGTATAATACATAACGGGTAGCTGCTGTCTTACTGCGAAACAAGCTAATCAGCATCCAAACAGTATCAGTGATGTGGCCCTGGAGTCGAACCCGAACCCGGGAACTGTATTACAGGGGAATCGTTAACTGATTCAATGTGGAGAGAGAGGTTTACACGTATGAACGTGTAATCGAATGTTCTCGATAGTTTGGGGCAGCACGACGCAGCGACTGGTGCGCAGCGGCGTGCATGCGGCGTGCATACGACGTGCATGCGGCGTCGTATACCTTGTGCGATGCGTCCTGAACACTAGGATACATATGAAGAGAAAAGAGAAAGAAATGGTGAAATGAATGGAAGAGTTTGATCAGATATATGACGAGAGTTGTAAAGTAGTATTTAACATTAAGTTGAACCTCAGCTCGCATAACTTCTTAAAGAGTAGAAGAAAAAGAGAAGAAACAACGTTCAAATCTGTACTACATTACTCTTCTTTTTCTTTCGTACTTTCTTCCATCGATGAAAAGTAATCGATCAATTGCGCTCTCTTTCTCTTCCGCCGCGTGAGAACTGACGGAATAGTGATTAAGAATAGTAAACATTGGAATATATTATTAGGAATCGAACCCGCTGAGGGTGTGGATGAGAGTGTGTGAGAGTGGGGCTGGGGCTGGGGCGAGGAGGTGCGTACGTTCGTCACAAGAACAGTTCGTGACCGAGTTGGCGGCCGCCGCGCGAGTTCTCGTAATAGCGATAACGGACAGGACAGTGTCGGGTGTCGTCAGGTGTCGTCAGGTGTCGTCGGGTGTCAGCGGCGTTCGGGTTGCAACTTGTGGAATTTTTATCACCTCGCAACGGCCGCTGGGAACGCGACGCCGCGACTCCGCGACGCCCCTCACTACACCGCCCCCGCCACGCCCTCACCGGCCCGAGGAGGGAACTTTGTTTATATTTTGGAGGAGGCAATCAGAGGAGGCAAACGAGCGATGCAGCGAGGCAGCGCACCCGCCATAGCATTATTATAATATATATAATATATTAGGTGTCGCTTCCCCCGCTAACGGTACCCCGCCGCCTTCCACTCGCTGTACGTTATTTCGATATATTTTTTAAAGTTTGATATTTGAATGTATTTTTAAGGACTCATTAACTCCCAACTTATTTTCACTTTACCTACTACTCCTCTCACATTCCTCTCTGTTTAATTGTAGAGAGGCAGATATTGTCACTTCAGACTATGTCATCCTCCGTTCAAAATATTGTTGATAACTTTTTTTTATTCAATTAAGTGATGGCGACAGGTCACTGGAACGACTTGTGATCCGCGAATGCCCCTCACACTTAAGAGACAGATCTACAAGTCGGTCGTTCGACCTGTCGTATTGTATGGATCTGAGTGTTGGGCCATCAAGGGTTCGGATGAAAGGAGATTATATGTGGCCGAGATGCGAATGTTAAGGGGGGTGTGTGGTGTGACGAGGATGGATAAAATTAAGAATGAGTATATTAGAGGAAGTCTGATAGTTGCTCCAGTGATAGAGAAGTTGAGGAGCAAGACGTTAGCGTGGTACGGGCATGTTATGCGGAGGGATGAAGGACATATAACAAACAGAGTAATGAGAATGAATGTGGGTGGTTATAAGGATAGAGGAAGACCGATGAAAGTGTGGATAGATTGTGTGAAAGATGACATGTGTAAGAAGAGTGTGAATTTAAATATGACAGCTGATAGAGAGATGTGGAAAAGAAGTACATACTGTGCCGACTCCACATAGAATGGGAAAAGGGCAGGAGGAAGGAGAATTAAGTGATGAGAGGAACGGGACGTTCACCCGATGGTAAATGATACGGCTGCTCATAGCAGCTTGGCACTAGTTAGGTTGACATACACTACACCACATTCCGCTCGTCGCCTGAGACATAGGATGTCGAGTCTCGTAACCTCAGTATTTACATTAGCTAAAGCGCCCTTCAATTGGGAACACGGTAATATTTGTACACTAGTGTTAGGCGATAGAAAAAAGCGCTGCGGTGAGACCTACTTAGAAGGAATCCGGCAACAGAGGTCTACCACCAGTGCCGGCAACAAACCGTGTGGCCCCAGAATCGAATAAGTGACCTCTGCCATACAAAGCAAGCGCGTAAACACTACCCCATGGGTAGCAGTATTGCAGCATGTAAACAATTAATAAATAAACATTATATGAATTCTGTTGAAGCTAAACGATCACCCTGTATAATTGCAGGTCTCCGCTGCAGAGCAGTTAGTCTGCAACATGACCCAAAGTAGTGAACGTAATTTATCGTAAGTCATGTCTATAGATATTATGCTCCTTACTTTGGGTATGTTGTACGAGCAGTCATCATCACGCAGCACTTCAAGAAAGAAGATTATAGAAGAATCAAGAAATATTATCTCCGGGACAAAGAGAGTCGCGTTAAACGTTTAACGCGGTCGGTTCCTATTTCACTGGGAGCTGACTTTTTGTACAGTTCACAGATATTGTAAATAAACAATAGATTCAGCCATTTTACTTCTATCATCCACATACTAACATTAATTTTTTCAGTAATAATAACGAATTCTAGCTTTTTACAATATTAGACAACTAGGTTTTCTGACAATAATTCGTTGATTATTGCAACAATAACATCTGGCTGATCCTAATGTCGACCGACTGAATAATGTTGATATAGAAGAATGTATGGCGAACGGATCGGCGAGCGTGGACTGCTGACTTCTAGAGCGACAGTGGAAAGTAATCGAGAATCATCCATCATCATTCCTGGATCGATTATCAGAACCAGCTTGAAGAGCGTCAAGAATACATAGGTATGAGAAATCTGTATGAGTGTACATTTACCATATGCCATAGACGTGTTTCAAGTTTTTATGTGTTGGGCCGCTGTAAGAGTGACGTTTCGGTTGTTCCCTTTGTCACGGGCACACGCGCCCGCGCACGCGCACGCGCACACACACACATACGACATCAGATACGTACACAAAACTGTACATTGCAATATAATATACAAAAGAATATTTAAGTCAACTTACCAACAAGCCCACGAGGAGTACCAACGCTATCACACCAATGGAACTGACAGCTATCGCAATAGCGGCACCGGAATTCACTTCCTCTGTCAGCACTCTAGAAGATGACTCTGTGGTGAGATCCTCCGCGTAGCTGGTCAAGTCCTCTAACTCGTTGATAGATTTTGTAGTCATTTCCGTTGTATACATAGTCGTATCTTGTCTCTGATCGTTAGTCACTATGTTTATTTGTGCACTCTTTGTGGTAGTGTGTGGCGTTGACGTTGTTGTTGGTGCAGCAGTAGTTTCGGGAGCAAACGTCGTCGGTGTCGTGGTTGTTGATGTTATTGTTGTTGTTGTTGAAGTAGTGGTAGTAGTAGTGAACGCAGGTGGTCTCGTTATGTCCTGTGATATAACTTCGTTGCTGTCACTGTTCTCTTCCGAACTACTGTCAGTTTGCATTTCCGTTGATAATCTCTCTGTTGTTGTGGAATCTTCTACATATTCATTAGTTTCTGTTGTTGTCTGAGTGACTGTTGCAGTTGTTGTTTCCGTAGTAGCTTCATTGCAATCTGCACTTAATTCTGTGGTAGGGATAATCGTAGTCGGGGTATTTGTGGTAACTTCCTTTGTTGTGGTTTGCTCAGTAATTTCAGGCCTTGACGTTTCGTTCTCTAGAATTTGCGACGATACTTCTAGCGGAAGAGTTGAATCTTCAGGGTTTGTTGTTGTCTCTTGGTCCACCTCTGTTGTAGTTGTAAACTTTGGTCTGTATGTAGTAATGTAGTTTTCGTCGAGCACGGATTTGGTCCTGGTAGGTATTGCCGGTTGCCAATTTTTATTTGTATCTGATGTATCAGTTTCTGTCATATCTTCAGTAGGTACGTATGAGAACCTGATAGTTGTGATCTCATAGTCAGTTGTTGTTTGTGTTATGGGCTGTTCTACATCGTCGCTGTCGTCGGCCGGCGTTGTTACGCCCGAAGGAAGTTTCGTTATCGATTCGAAACCAGTTGACTTTGTCGCATCAACTGGTCGAATGGTCTCTTCTTCACTTTGTACTGTCTGTTCTGTAGTTGTAGCAACCGTGTCAACCATTGCGGTAATCCAAGAAGGTTTTACTTCGTCTTTTGTTTCCGCTTCGATTCTGGCTTCTACCGTCTTTTGTGCAGGCTGTTCGTTATTGGAGGTATTGAAGCTGCTTTGTAAGGATATATTGCTTTCGGCGGGCAATCGTTCAGATTTATTAAATACTTCCTTTTCGTTATTTATATCCATTGCAGATGTGATTGGCTTCCACGGTAGTTTGTTTTGGACTATTTCAGTGTCGTTCTTCATAATATAATTGCTGAGGGCACCAACAGCTGTTGTCATTAAAGTTGTAGAGGCTGTGGTCGTTTGTTTTTTATCTGAAATTGATTACACATATCTAAGTTAAAAGATTTGCAGAAAAATATAATAGAAAATATTAAACTAAGATAAAATGTGTACAGGTGGACAATAGTAATTGACGTTATTTATGCATACACGTTTAATTGAAATTGTTACAATTATAATAACAGTTATAATTAATTGATAACATTTAACTTACCAAAAATATCTCCGACTTTTTGCAGCTCGTTTTCGTCAATGCTTTTGTGAGTCGATCCGGTAACATTACCAACCGCGTCATGCGATGGTGGCGGACTCCTCAGACTCGCTAGTGCCCATGCAGTCATCGTAGGAGGTATCTCCATATCACTTATGCCATTTTCACTTTCCGTAGATGGCGCTGAAGTCGTGGCAAATTTCATCGAACCTCTTTTCCATAACGACGGTATCGTATTATCAGATATTGATTGTGACTGGACCACCTTCTTTACACCACCGACATCGCTTTGAAGAACTGGATCTATATCTGAAGGTAAAGTTGTCAGAACTGTTCTTTGCGGTTGCCCTGGACGTGCAGTGCTGGAAAACTTGTCTTTGATATTGAAATGTTCTGCGTATATTGTGGTCGGATATGTCCTTCTGTTCGCTTTGGTAACATTACGTCTGGGTGCCATCCAAATTGGTTTAATTTTGGGGGTAGTAAAGTGGAACTTTCTTCTTAAATGTCTCTGCCCTGTATTAAACGCATAGTCACTTTGCTGAGTTACGCTATTAGGAGAATCTTTAGTTCTCGTTAAGTTAAGCTTTTTTGAGTAATTACGATTTCTAGAAATTCCAATAGAAACTGTGCTAAGTGGACTTTCGGGATTCAACAAATAATTGTGAGTAGAAAATGGTACTCTTGAATCCATCGTTGGAATAACTATATTAAATGAGTTAGGAATTGCACTTGGACTAATAATGGGAGGCAGAGGCGTCGAGATAGAATTAGGTATTGGCGATTCTTGGAATACAGTTGCATACGTTGGTGATAATAAAAAATCTTCTTTTACAGCCGCAGTGACTGCTGGTTCCGTAGGTGCTGCATCATTTTCACAATCGTCTTCGTCGAAGTGAGTTATATTGTAAGTCTCTGTTGATAATACAGACATTTCGTAGTAAATGCTTGTACCATGAACGTCAGACAATTGTTTATTAGCCGTCCCAGCTTGTTCGTTATCTAGAAGTCGAATCTCTTTAGTATTCTTTATTATCACTGTAGATTTATTATATGGTGACCCCTTACTTAATTTCTCTATACCAATATTTTCTTTAATTACTTTCTGAGGATTTGTTGTATTGGAAGAGACAGATTTGGCTTTTATGGAGTCAAGATTTTTCTTTATACTTGAGGATATGTCATGAAACTTTTGATCGAAGAAATCGTTCTTTGGCGTTGTGAGATCGCTGTCAAAGTCGAAAAAATTTTGCGTTTTGTACGGCTCTTTATTTTCATTTTGGTCAGGGGTGTACATGTCTTTAGAAAAATAATTTGAAAATTTATCAAAAGAGGGCGTACTGAAATCATCCTTTACTTTATTATATATATTGTCTTTAAAATGATCATCGTCATTATAACCTGGTATCGTGAAGTAACTATCTTCGTGGAATTTACTTGAAGTATATTTGGAATAATCATTATCTTCCTCTTCCTTGTCATATTCTGCCTCTTGATCAAAAGTCTCGTCACTAGCTTTGTCATGAATTGGTTTATTTTCAACGGCGCTAGCACTCGTCGTAAACCTATATGGCGATGGTGATACGTTGGTATTTTTGAATGTCAAGGAACTTTCTGTTATCCGGGACTGTTTCAATGTTTCAGGAGTTGGAGGTATCTCAACTTTGATCATTTGTACGGTAGAAAGTTTTATCCTTCTTAAAGGACCATCTGTACTAGATTTTAAATGGGAATGGAATTTCACTCTTCCCCTATCTTTATATTTAGCATTTTTTTCCGTATGTTCTTCGGATGTGGATTCTTTAGGGTGCAATTCATTAAGTGCTACGTCTGGAATTTTAGACTTACTTTTAGTGGTCCATGTAGTATTCACTCGATTATATTTTGTAGTTTTATCCTCTTTTACCGTCGTCGCGTTCGTTTCGCGTGGCAGTGGATTGCCATTTACCGGTGTGCTCGTTAACAATAGTAGACTTACTATTATCGCCGCACCTGAAAATTATTGTAATGTTTTCTTTAACATATATGTTAATAGTGCAGTACAGTTATAAATGACAGGGACTGTTCCACACTTAAGACAAAATATGTTAAGTCTCGTTATCCTAGTAATTCAGCTGACACAAACCCCCTTAAACCGGAAAGCGACAATGTTCGCATACTCTTACTCGGTTGCAAGAACAGCCGTCTGCTATAGTAGGAACGGTCGCTAACCATAGGGACCTACTACCTATATACATACATATATGCTATATTTATATTTTTAATTGCTAATAACTGAAATTAACCAAACATACCCGTTTCTATATAGCGAAGTAGACATTTAATTTATTATGTTTTTTATGTTCCCTTCGTATTTTATAATTTCTGATAGTAAATACTGTTTTGGAGTTATCTATATATATATATATATATCATAACTATATAATCTTCCAAAATACTAGTAACCTCTGCAAAATTACTAGTGAATGAAATAAACACCGTGGTCAGTGGCACACTGTACCAACTTTAGTACCAGCGTATCGCTGCTGCATCGATATATGCAGATCATGCCGTTGCAGTCTCATAACTACACCTGTTCCGTCTCCATCCATCGAACGGGTAACATTGATACAAAACTATTTATTTTTAAATAGCTGTTCTACTTTTATTTAAATTTAATACTAACCTAGGCATATTCTTACGGGAGATTCCATGATTTAGTCCTTTGTCCGTCCGAGTCTGGAATCAGATCTCCGTTATCACCATGGCAACTGAAATTAAAATTGCAACAATATATTAGCGATATTGGTTTAATACCATAGATTTAATCTGTTAAGAATGTTTTTTTTCGAGCCGCAACAGGAGCTAGAACCGAGCAGATATCTATCTAGGATTTGGCGTAACAATAAAACTGTTTAACATTGCATGCCAAAGTTGCATCGCTAAAGTGCGTTACGTGTGGCTCCGCGCCAGGGTCGAACCAGGGACCTGCAAGTTCGAACAAGCGGCAAACCGCCGGGGCGTGAACTGAACACTGATACGCGTACCGGACGCGACAGGATTCCGTTGTCTAATTGCTACAGTTTACACGTACTTAGTTAGGCACGTACTGCTATATTCTAGATTTTAGTTGTAAAGGTGCACAGACTTAGAATTAATCAATACTAGTTCTTACTCATACTCCTAATATTACTTATTCTCACTAGAAAGTATATTATTACAGGAGGGGTTGCGAGTTCGACAAACCACTACACCAGCGTCTTGCCCATCGCCAGCGCCAAGGTTGGTCGGTGGCATGGATGTTTCCAGCGCGTAAGTACTACTGGACAGTACTTTTGTTAGAGTATTTGCGAGTGTGACGGCATGTCGGACGGTGACGACATTACAACCGGATTGTTGCGTGGGAACCCAGAGCATCATGCAATGGAACATGCTAGAGCAAAACGATGCCTTGTACTATCTGATAAAGCATCAAATTTCGTACATGTTTCATGGCATGGTGGGGCGACCGTCCACCTATCGCAGCAGCTCCTATTTCTGCAGCCAAACAGCAATGTACAGACATTACCGTATTAATGTATTGTAGCTAATGAAATGATTGGACTGAGGAGACATAACGCCCCATGTCTCAGGCGACGGCACAACGTGGCGTTGTGTGTATCATCCTAACTAGCGCCACGCACTCATCAGCGACTCTAGGACTTGCTGTTAAGCGAATGTCTTGCTGGTCGTGCATGACCAAAACACTGTAGCTCTCATGTGCTGACAGCCCGGAAATAGCGATGCTGTTATGGCGGCAGATTTACAATATTAAGATGGCTAGCGTCAACCAAACTACACAACACGTGAATCCGGAAGTGAATGAAACACGTCCGTTTTATTAGTTTTGTAACGAGGACTAACAGCACATTCAATATCGGAATGAAAATTTCGTTAAGCAACTTCCAACATCAACGGGCTTCAAGTAAATCCATTGCGCAAGTAAGATTTCATAAGTAGTGTCCGTTATGGAGTTTCGATGCTTATAGAGTTCATCATCATCATCATCATGATCTTGTAAATCGTCCAACACATTAGCCATATGAGTCAGAGTATTCCGCACGTCAACACGAGAGCTAGTCAGGCTTCACCATCAATGTCAATGAATAATAACCCTGTTTATTCAACACCACGCCGTGATGTTGAACGATGATATTAACTTGTTTAAACACCATAGCTTTATAGAAAATCAATAGAAGGTTTGTACAGGTTACATGTGAGGTTGTAAGGTTGATGACCATGCGGACCATGGTGTTGAGGCCGGACAGACGATTGATCGTGCGTCGTCCGGTTCGTTGACCGAAGTCTATATTACTGCTACCGAAGTTAATCACGAAGCGCCATTAGGTTCATTCCTCTACACGCTGGTGGTAGGTCTGTTGCCGGATGCCCTCTAGGTACCAACGAAACTCTGTGCATGCATACTTCGTTCCGGTTTGAAGGGCACTGTAGCTAGTGTAATTACTAAGGTAACGAGACTCAAATCTTATGTCTAAAGGCGGTGCTGTGTATATCATTCTAACTAGCACCACGTTGTCATGATGAATCAATTGTAATCAGATGATCATCTATCTATTCGTGATGCATAGTGAAAGGAAAAAAGCATAGGTTGGAAGTTAGTAATGGCTCGTGTGGTGCTGGTGCCCCAAGTTACGGTGTAGCTGAAACTAAAACGATTGCCAAACCCATCTGGCACGCAATTTGACGCTCATGGCGTTTGGCGGCGCTGTAATCAGCTGCCGCGGGCGTACGACCCCTGACCCGAATGTGCTAATGATGATCACCGGACGCGCTGTCGTAAGTTCCACTTCAAACCTTGAGCTGTAGCAAAAGCTCTAGCAACGAGCTATTATATAACTAGAACGATGCTAGCTAGTTGTTAGGAACTGCGCGGATAGGAATTGATATTTAGTATCCTGAACTAAGAAATTAACGAATCCTAGGTATATTATCTACAGCGTATACTGGTGGTCCATGGCCACTTAGGTACTGACTTAATATTACATAATTCTATTGTTATCTCTACAATTAAATATAAACGAGATGTGTAAATTGACCAATACACGAACTTCCTCCTCTGCTAAGACATCGATCCGCTGGAGCTACTTGATGACGTCCTTATAACTGGAAGGTGCGATCGCGCACGTATGTCTCTGCGCCACCTGCGCCAGGTTCTCTGGACATGTCTTCTGCAGCGGTCTATTAACACGGTAATAAAGCAATGGGTGTCAGGTGCCACCCCAAACCCCTTTCTGCCGACAAACAATAATGTCCAGACATTGTATTCCGGTTTGAAGGGCGCATGTATAACTAGTGTAATTATTGAAGTCACCAGACTTCACATATAAAATCTTAAAGCCACGAGCGCAATGTGCTACAGTGTATAGTATCCTGACTAACGCCATGCTGATATGTAGGTGTATCACTTAGCATCAGGTGAACGGCTTGCTCGCCCAGTCGCTTCGTTGAATAAAAAAAAGAACAATAATAATGAGCAGTAACCAGATGAGGATGATAGCTAATTAAATTGTTAAACTCTCTCACCGACCAATCCCTCGCGGCGCCGGATTCGAACCGAGAACCTCCGTGATACAATTGTCTTATCTCACGACTCCTCCCCCTGCTTGTTAGGACAGGACAAGGCTTTACTATATCTATCATTGCATTCTACTATAATTCTATCTTTTTTCCTTCTATCATTCCAGTTCGCCCTTCCTCTCTATTCATCAGCCGCACTCCAGCAGCCTATACATTCTGTTACTAGTTACGGAGACAGTTCAAATTAATATAGCTTAGACTACATCAACCGTTATGTCTTAAAAAGAGAGCTCGCCGTGTCTCATATGGTCCGTTAACATCTCCAAGTGGGTCAATGAACATATCTGTTCGTACATGACTAATTCCGCACTAACACTTGCACTAAGGTCATGGCTTATACATCGTTTTCATTTATAGTCTGTGGAGGTGAGATCACCGCTTGGGAAGATTTATTCATATACACTGCACCACATTGTACTCGTAGCTTTGAAACATAGTTAAGCCTTGTCGCCGAAATAATTTCATTAGCTACAGCGCCCTCCACACCGGAACACAGTAATGTTTGACGGCAGAAATAGGAGTTGCGGTGGCACCTAGCACCGACTGCTTCAATGACACGGTGATACCGTTGGAGATAAAGTTTCTTAATAACCTGGTGTAGGTGGATCAGTGTCAGACGTGCGCGGTCACAATCACCGAGGACTGCGCCCCCGAGAGACCAACAACTCGTCCACCAGTTATTCAGTTTCTAATATCACGAGCGAATCGACGAATTAATCTCTCGGCGGAGGAGAGTGTTCGTGTATTTAGCAATCAACAGTTCTCTTTTGTATTTAACTGTAAGGCAAGAATAGCAATATGTAGCATGAGGTGCTGACACAGCAAATTGGCGTTTGTACGGGAGGAACATAAAATCATTTTTCTTTTTGTAAAATATAAATAATCAATCAAAGTATGCACCGTTGTTATCTATGCACATTTGCAATCTCATAGGTAGTTATATCTGATTACTACTGGTTGTGTGGAAGGAAAGAGAGCGATAGGGCGGTATCCTACAAGATGGACACGCACAACGCAGGACGCTACGGGAGCGACCCTACAATCATCCATCCAAATGGCGCAAGACAGAAATGTCTGGAAAGAAATGGTGGCCAGGGCAACGCACCGTAGTCACGTCCCTCAGTCATGAGGTTACGACAAAGAAGAAGAAGAATAAGGTAGTTCATTAACCCCTTTACTAAACAAACCCTGGGGACGAGAATCAATAAACTTTTTGAAGGCGGTTTGGACTGCCGCATCGGAGTTGAATTTTTTTCCTTCTAAGAAATTGTCCATATTCCAAAAAAAATGGTAATCTGTTGAGGCAAGGTCCGGGGAGTACGGTGGATGTCGTAGACATTCCAATTGTAGCTCATCTAACTTAGTGGTTGTTGTGCAGTGTGGTGGTGGTGGTGGTGTTGCGTTGTCGTGAAGCAGGAGTGAGTGGCCTAGAGCGATTGACCAATCTCGGTTGTTTAGCGGCTAGTTCTTCCTTCATGGTCTGCCGTTGCTGACAATAGATGTCTGCCGTAATCGTTTCGCCAGATGTTAGAATGCTGCAGTGAGCGACACCGGCGCCGGTCCACCAAACACTCACAACTAACTTTTTCTGAGTCAATTTTCGTTTAGGGCAGGATCTGGCTGGGTCTCCAGGGTTCAGCCATTGCGACGAGCGCTTCCGGTTATCGCACAGTATCCGCTTTTCATTACAAGTAATGATTCGATTTAAAACCTCTCCATCATTACGTCGGCTGAGCAAAGTAACACAGCAGCAGCAGTCGGCGCGTGTTCGCAAGTTGGATTCACTCAATGCATGAGGTAGCCATCGTTCCAGTTTTTTTACTTTCTCGATTTGCTTCAAGTGGATTCATACAGTTTTGTCCTTACCCCGAAGCCTGCAGCTATCTCTGAAATGCTTTGTGATGGATCCGCTTCCACAATAGCTTTTAAATCTTCATTTTCCACTTCTGTCTCCGGCCGTCCACGGAGTTGATTCTGAAGGTCGAAATTTCCAGAACGAAAACGTTGCAACCAAAAACGTATCCGTGCTTTCTTTTGCGACACCCGCGCCGTACACATCATCAATCCGTCGAGCTGTTCCCGCAGCACTGGTGCTGGAGCCGCGGCAGAGCCCGTACTCGTAAATATACCGATACTTCATGTCTCCCATTGCGCGGCAATAAGCGACGCCAAAGTAAAACCAAATGAATGACTGTTCCCAAAACTCTAATGCAGCAGCTAAATGCATTTATAAACTCGAATTTGGAATTCTTAACCAAAGAGGAGATGTTTCAGATGAAAGTGGTCAGTGCGACGACACGCTCATTTCCTATGTAAGGAGCTAATATTAAGTAAGCACCCAGTTGGATCTAGACAGTCTGTGGCAACAGGTACATATCAGCAAATTAATTAACATAACGTTGTTGGGCTGCAGACTTGATGATTTGCATCGTGATAGCTTTAGATCTAATGGATGATGGTTGAAGGCTCATTTTCACAGGTTTTAAAAAGACGAGCGCGACTCGTTAGTGCAGAGACAACCGTAATCAGCACCACAATGCTATGAGCAGGAGTACACTTACAATCAGGTGAACGTCCTATTAGTTAGGCTTCGTTTTGTAGAGCGTGTCGTGTTAACCCATTGCTTATTTTAACTTGGCGCATATAAAGATATAACTTTATTAATTTCTATTACGTAGAGTTGATGCTAAAGAAACAAAGAATTTCAAATTTGACTCTCAAGTAACCACTCCCTTTGTGGTGCTTCATGTCTTGCATCTTGCGAGTCTCTGGATCAGTGCCGGAGCTCCTTTTGGCAAAGTATGGATGGTTGTGAGGTTTTTTGATCTTGTCGGTTTAGTCTCCATATTATAAACATGTTGCTAAAACAACTTTACTTTGTCCTGTAATATGAGATTTATTTTCTCCTCTCGTACCCATTTATATTACTATCCATCCTGATCCCTTCCCTACCCAATACTTTCTCTTCTCCTCTTTGAACGTTATCATACATATTTATTTTTATAACGTATTTAATTTTGCTTTAAATCCGACGAAGCTTTAGAAATCGTCAAAAAGATTAACAGCATCAACGTTAAACTCAAAAAAAGCGTATAAGAAGCCAGAAATTCTGGGTTAGGTTCCCCACCTACGGCCTCGCAGCCACTTGCCGCTTTGCTAATAATGATTAATCAGTGAAAAAAATTGAGTTTGTTTATTTAGAACTTCATGAAAGTCGTTTAGTGATATTGGCAACGTTACATTTGATTGTTTTCTTTTTGACAAATAAAAGGAATTTGATCAGGAACGCTGGTGTTGGTAAACTATGTAATATTACATTGTATTCACAAGGCGGCTCCACGGCGCAGCTCGACAAAGGAATGCATTGCTATGCTTGCACCGCAACGTTGTCGGCTGTGTCGTGTGCAACACCGTGTGCGTGCACAGTGTGACTGCATGCGCGTGTCCCGCCGCCGCCTCGTGACACGTGACACGTGACAGATCAGTGCCAAAGCTCACGGAACTGAATTAAAACGTAATGAATACTTGCTTAGACTCATAACCTTCGCTCTTCCCGCTCCACCAACACCAATTGATGGCGTTAGTAAATAAATAATTTATAAGTTGTTGTTTTATAATGTATAAGTTGGCAACATTCAAAGTACGGCAGGCGACACGGCAGGCGACACGGCAGGCGACACGGCAGGCGACACGGCAGGCGACACGGCAGGCGACACGGCAGGCGACACGGCAGCGACGCGCGGACAGAATGGCGTGGGTCTGCCGGGGTGAAGTGAAGCGAGGGTAGGTGGCATTGAGTGTATTGGTTTCAAGAGTATTGTATGTATTTCATTGTGTATTCATTAATAAGTACAAAATGTACAAACAAATTCATTAATAGTAAGTAGTAAGTAAAGTCTCAACCATCTATTATTTTCAAACTGGAGGACAGTCAAACACATTGCTCTGCACTCGTTGCACCAGTAACTTTCATCGCGGTTTCATGATATAAGCTCAACTAGTCTCATAAAATACTCTGGTGTGTGAGCCGTGGAGCCGGGTCCACGAGATCACTATTAGATAAGCTGTTAGTCCAATTGTGACTTCCAAACACTCAACATCGTCATAGAATAAAGATGAAAGAAACGAATCAAACCAAACAAGTGGATGAATAATGGACCGTCCATCCGAAGCATGCAATCCCGTTCCTGTTACCTTCCACACTCGCAATTCATCAAGTTCAAGAAAAACATAATTTAATTACTAAACAGCGCCTCGTTTAATGCACATTAACTTAACATTAAGTTGTAACCTAACAAACTACTTTATATACCATATAAATTTGATTTCATGAAACGAACGCTTCCAGGCGGTGAGTGAACGGGATGAAACGCTTTGCTACGTAGTCTCTCCAGCCTCCACCTCCGTTCCAGTGACCGGGCTGAGTGTTATAATGCCTAACCGAATAATATTTATATGTTCATTCGGACGTCTCTCGTCACCAAATGTCACTTTAACTGCCTCATTTTATCCTTCTCTCTCTGCCGTGCGCCTCCGCGGTGCATCCATCTCATTCTCTCGCAGCCTAACTTGAATACAAAGTGTCACTTCCTTTTTAACACGTACTTTTGATAACGCTGTAGGTCGTCTCTCAGTTCCTCACCATCACACCCCGTTTGTACCGCCGTTTCATTTATAAAATAACATTAAGTGATACAACAATCGTAAAGCGAGGGTATGAGCGCGCCGTGGACGGCGTGGTCACCAACACCGCAGGGTGGTTGTGCGCGCCCGCCCGCGCCCGCCTGCGCCCGCTCACGGCGCGATCGTGCCGGTATGCGCGTGCGCACAGAGCAGTGCACAAATAGACGTGTTAACATTCAAATATCAACAATCTGTTACATTTTTAATATAAAACTATAATTGCAACTTTGATGTATTTATTACATTGGTTGGCGGTGGGTTTGAGCTCGGTTTTAGCTAGGAATTACAGCGGTAGCGCGACCTAATATCTGGTGTCGAGGCGACGAGCGGAACGTAGTGTATAGTGTATATCATCCTAATGCTTCATTGTTATACACGTATCACTTATAGTTATGTGCTCAGGCTACTTACTTTTATTTAAATGCTTAAAATATAAAAAATAGTCTTAAAAATAGGAAATACAGTGGGGGGGGGGGGTTTAAGGCTGATTTAGCGCCAGTTAATTTTTATTACAACTTTAGCAATTTCTCTCATTGGTTTTTGAACCGTTATTTCTTATTTTATTTCACCACCGGACGAGCACTCGCACGGCGAGTCACTATTCTTATGTTGTGCACTTCCTCAGTTTGTAAATATAGAGGTTCAGCTCCTTGTTCTTCATAAGAACAGCAAAGGAGTGAAACAACTTGCTGAGGTCGGTGTCCCCGTCTAAAACGACGTGGGTGTCTTCAAGTAAAGATTGAATATGCTGTTACTTCGTTAGTGTGCTTTGCCACCGCAGATCACATCACCACTTAAAATCAGGTGGAATCGTGGTCGAGCGCTATAACTTGTCGATTTAAAACAAAACAGACCGCCTTTAAATTATTTGTAAAGAAATGTTACAATGTAACAAAACCTTGTCACAAACTGTTCTCCTGTCGACGAAGTTAGTGTATTATCAGTTACCTAATCAGTACCATCAGTAGGAATACCTGCCCCGGTATTAGGGTAATCGAATAATAAATAAATTACGAGCGGTGTCCCATCACTACGCACGTGCAGCATTACGAGTACAACACTAGCGGCGCCCTAGGCGCTCCGGTGGCAGGGCCCGCCCCGCGTTGCCCCGTGTCCATACACCAATATGTGGATCGAATGAAAAGATGCTGCGTTACGTTAGGTCGTGTAGCCTAGTGCCGTGATGTGTCGGTGCGCGGTGCGCGGTGCCGTGCCGCTGCAGGACATAGATGTAGTGTCTGTTCATGTATCGGCGAGAGCTGATGATTGTGATGTTCCTCGAATTTTGTGTATACATATATATTAGGACTGTGTAATTAAAATTATTAAGGTAAACTGTTGGAAACTTCCGCCGATGCAGTAATTTTATAAAACACTACTTACGTTTTAAATTGAGTGTTTATGATTAGAGATTTCTCTGTTCAATTGTAAATTCATTGTTTACGTATAATTGTTTTCAACTATTTTATGTTTATGTCATAAGAAAAACGGTATTTTTTTTTTATTTTAAATCAAAAAGTTTAGCGCTTGATTACAACGGCACATGGTGTAATGTGGTGATGTGGTCTGTGCTGGTACAGCACATTGACCTACTTACAGCCCATTCACTATTTTCTACCCAGTACAGACAATAAATACAAATTGAAATTGGAAGCCGAGTGGTGCAGCGCACTGGCTCAGGACGCGAGTCCCGATCAGCTCGTGCTCCGTGCGCTCCCCGTGCGAGCCCCATGCGCTCCCCGTGCGCGCCGCGTCCGTCTGACGCAACGGCTCAAGGCTTTAGAAAATATATTTAACAAGCCGCAGCTTGTCCAGCGGCCCCGCGGCGACGGCTTGTGACTAATTAATTAGATATCTAGTTTTTAAATCAATTAACTTTGCAAACTTTTACTTGCGGGCCAGGTCGGACTGTTGGACTGGCTAGATTTCATTAATAGCAACGAGAAACATTACCGTGTTCCAGTTTGAAGGGCGCTGTAGCTAGTCTCATTACTCGTGTAACCAGAATCAACATCTTATATCGCGAGGCGACGAGTACACGTACATTGCAGTGTACAACATTCTAACTAGCGCCACGTTATTACCAGCAGGCGTATCAGTTACCATCAGGTCAACGTCTCGCTCATCTCAGCGCTCCATCCAATAAAAACGTCATTGAAATTTCAACACAGTAATATTTGCGTCCCGTTTGTTAGTAAATCTGGAACTGCGCTGATACCTAAGTGGGATGGTCTTTGGCAACAGAGATTAGCCACCATAGAAAGACAATTTATTTAATTAACAAAAAATAAGTTTTACCTATATCTAATTGTTCTTTGTTGTTCCACAAGTGACGGTGATGGTCGTCACATTATTACTAGTGACGTTTATACACTACAGCTTTTGTTGCGCATACATGGAGTGCAGTGCAGAGTTAAGCACTGCATCAGCGGGACCGACCAGCTCCAGCAGAGCTACTCCGCAGGAGGTCTCTTCTCAGGGTGTAATACATCCGAAGGAAGTGAGAATGAGACCAACAAGAGACGCTGTTTATTATTTACCCGTTTGATATCTCCAATAATTTTATGGATTCTTATATTTAATAGAACTGGCGTAGTAAAATGGACGCGATAGAAACCGTAATTTTAGGTTTTGTTAAATATCGGATAATAAATGAAAATGAAACTTCCCGCCTTGCGCTCTGCGGACAGAGCGGCGAATGCGCAAGCGCAGACAATGGGAAACCTGTAAGTCACGTCGATCGCAGCCGGTTCCGATTAGTTTTTCGTCCGGTGTCCAAATCGGCGTCATTAGCGAAACATCACCTCCGTAACGATGTCCTCACGCAAGTAGAAAAACGCTTTTGCAACTTGGTGAAGTTGTTTAGTATTTCGCAGCCTGATGACCTGTCGCAAGTCACTCAAGTGGTCGCGCGTCTGATCGCCAAACTACTTTTGTAATGGATTATTTCTTCTCGATTACGTTTTTGTTTGATTCCCCCGTTTTCCTCCACTAACGAGACTCCCCTAGTTCACCCGACGGTAAGTCACACGTCCACCCACGACAACGTGGTGCCGGTTGGAGTGCACCTCGCATGTGCCGCTTCGAGACACAGGATGTCGAATCTCGTCGCCAACCAGTTAATACTAGTTGCCGTCTCTTTCGAATCGGCGAACAATTATTTTTGCCAAGATGAGTTACAATAGCAACTGCCTTAACAACCTCCCCCAGATCTACCCGCTACCACCACCACACCGTATGGCACCACCACATTACACTGGTCAGAACTGAACTATATTTTTTTCTCTGGTCTTTTTATAACACATATTTGAAAATTTAGGAATGAGTGCAGGCTGCAATAAAACCCCTGCTACTGCAGACTAATTCAGATTCAGTCTGATCAGAAATCTGTTACAGCTGAATTATAAGGCTCTGTACGTCTTGAAGCGGCGCGGGAACCCCACTAGCGGTGACCTTCCGCTGGTGGAAAATATTGTTGTAACGCTTCTTGAGAGAGGTTCTAATAGACTAGCGCGGACTAATGTTGATGATTGTGTGGTTATGGACACTGGCATCCGTCCAGGTGTATCACCTGCAGAGAGCAGAGCAGCGTTTGGAGATCGCGCGAGTGGAGCGCAGCGTCCGCTCCGTTGGCTCCAAATTGCGATATTGTTTTCACTTTTATCCAAACAATTAACTCCACGGGTGAAAGTGACCAGCGCAAATAACATTTTATTGGACATGTAATTATTATTTAGAAGCTCGTTTATGGCGCGGTTAATTTGAACGTTACGTAAACTGTAGTACAGCGTTACAGCAGCATCTCAGATATGTGAACGAGGAAAGAAAAAGTTGCAGCCTCTGTAGTAACCATAACCATAATCATAACGATAGAACTACCGCCACCGGAAACGATCAGTGCGCGGTGCATTTGTTAGTCTTGGTGTCGGGAATGAATTTCATTGCATCGGTGAGAAAATCTCTAAAAAAATTGAATAAAAAAATTTAAAGTGACTCAGGGTTATTTAGTAATTTTCAACTGCTACCTCGGAAGGCTGTTCTATTGCTAAGAAAGAGAAGAAGGAGAAAAGCCGTTCGATGGTCTTCCTCAGCGTTTGTACAAGTCGCAAGATCTAAGGCCTAGGTTACAATCGGCGCAATGCCGAGTTAGTACCGATATCTTTGGAGGGTGGGAAGGGGTTTTTACAACAATGATGAACATGAATCTGATTGACACGGAGCTGACGCCTCTCAAACATCTCATTGGTGTTCGAGACGCAAACGATGTTATTGCTAAAGAAAGTATACATTTGCATACAAATCAAACATTATCTTTGATTGCCGTCCTAACAGAAGTTGTTTCGAAGTAAGAGCTATGCATAGTTTATTAATAATTGTTATTGCTCTAAGAGATTTATGATTACTCCAAAATAATTTGAAACTAAAATTTAATTAAAACTTGAGCACTGCGTCGTCCCAACCCACCAACCCCCCACCATTTTTATGAACACACGTGGGTATATCTAAATCTCTTGTAATAACCTGGCGCCACATTGGCCACTTGTGGACACAGGACGAGAAGTCTCGTTACTCCAATAATTTCACCAACTACCGCACGTTAATGTGGTAATGTTGGCACACTACTGTTTATCTGCTGCAGCGGCCGCTGCGCTGCCGGGGTACGTACACGGTCTCCGGCAGCAGAGCCCCCACAATACGTATATATTTGTTTCTCTCTCACCCTCACTTATATATACTTTAAGGTGATGAAGTTAGCTTTACTTTTTCTTCCACTTCGCTGTTCTAAGATTCGTTCTTGTCTTTGATATTCTCTCCATTAGGGCTGGAATCTGCAGGAAGTGTTCGAACGTAAAAGAGAAAATCGCTTTTAAAAACTTATTATATTATATATTTCTTTAAGAAAATAGTGAATGGGCTGTAAGTAGTTTAGTGCGCTTTACCACCACAGATCACATCACCACTTAACGTTAGGTGTGATCGTGGCCCAGCGCTAACCTAGTTGATTTAAAGAAAAATATGTACTATTGAGAGTATCACCATTATCGCAATACTCATATAACCTACCCGCAACCGTCCAAAGATATGGAGACACCTACTCCATCTGGCGCCGACTGCACCCAGAGCGTGAGATCTCGACACTAGGGTTCATACGACTGCGAATAGGGGTTATAATAGTAAATTTTCTCCACCAAAATAAAAATCACCACCAGTAAAATCCGGTAATTTCGGCCAATAGTTCGGAGGTATACACAGTGGAGACTTAGACGATGGACTTCGGCCTGTTTCAAAACGTAGCCGGTGAGGAGTTTACTACAACAAGAGGAATTCAGATCAGTTCGTACCACTACAGATTCAATTTGTTCTGTCAAGCAGTAGTGCGCTAACATTACTATGCTCCGGTTTGAAGGGCTATTGCTAATGATATCAGTTGGATAAAACTTATGTATTATAGTTAAATGCATTGCGATGTGGATGTGGTGTAAATATACTAACAAGCATCTCACATTTGTGGAAGGTACGTATTGTGTACCATCAGTTTAACAACTTTAATTAAAATAGCTTCAAACGGACCAAATAATTTCCGTCCTCTCGATTCCTTTACAATGCCCTGGTCACCATCCCCCGGCACTACACCACCACTGTTACTTTACCGTTACAACACGGGGCGTTTGGTAATCTATTACTGGTGTAAATGTTTTACATCCCTTATCAGCAAGGCATCTCCACTTAGAAACGTTGTCCCGTTGGGACTTTTATCAGTTCGTTCGTTCACCTAAAGATAGCTGAGATACGTGAAACCCCCCCCCAAAGATACCTGTCCGTAACAACGTGACGTTAGTCAGGATGGTATACACACCGTTATCTGATGTTCGTCGCCTTAAGATTTAGTTGGTTAAGTCTCCTTACTCAATTAGTTTCAATAGCTGTAGCTCCCTTCAAATCGGATCACAATAATATCTGCACATTACTGTTTAGCAGAAATAGAGGATGCGGTGGTGTCTGGACGGTCTCCGGCAGCAGAGACACTACCGCCAGTAATTATAATCGAACAATTGTTTCAGTGAACCTTAATGTAGTATGTAGACATGAAGCAGAAGATCCCCGCCCCGCGCCAAGCGTGGGCAATAAGCTGGCTTGGAAAGGACTAAGTTTAACACAGGACACTAGAAGACTGAAATGATGATGAACGGAATAGTAGTTATTGGTACCATTTTTTTGTAAATCAATAATTTTAACGCTTGTCCACGATCCCACCACCTGTTAAGAGGGGATATGCTCTGTGGTGGTAAAGCGTACTAACCTAATAATAGCCTATTCAATCTTTTCTAGAAGACACCCACGTATTTGTACAAGACTCGCCCTGCGTCTGGTCGTCCGATGGTGAAAAGAGGTTGGGGGAATAAGGATATTGGGAATTGGGAAGGCGGTGTGAAATTCAATTGAATGAAAGACATAAAAATAGCATAGGTTGTTATGAATACAGGGTGTTTGCGAAAAAAATTGTGGACATATTACAGGGCAGGTAAATATATGCTAGAAGGAAGAAAGAGGAGGAGCACCTCACCTACGATGGTTAAGGAAAATGAAAAAGTTATCGTGGCTTTGTCTTAAAATAAGGAATGAACACCATGTTAGTTTAAAGCGGTGCATATCTTTTATAGGCCTTGTTGGCCAGGAAGCACAACCCCTCCGGCATAAAAAAAACAAGGAATCTTTGAAGAATTATTATGAGTATAAAGGTGATGATGACACAATATTTAGCTGTAACCGGTGGAGAGAGATCGTCAACTCTAAACACCAATGCTGGATACGATCCTCGGGTATATAAAGAGCGACTCCAAAGAGAGAGGGAAATGACAAAACGAATAGTTTCAATGTAAAATTATCTACATACGTAATATTAACTGTGTGTTGACACGATGACGTCAATGGCTCAATTTGCCAGACGGTGTAACGTGAAACGGGAACGGCCCACATCACGCACGCTACCTCCCGACGTCACGCCAGATTGCACGCATAGACACAGACGAGATGGAGGACAAACTGCAGGGAAAGTACCAGTACCGGCACCGGCACCGGCACCAGTGCTACACGCTAATAAGGAAGTGAACAGTTTAGTAGCGCAACTCTTACGCAACCGGCAACAGCGGGCCCTCCTGGCGCTGGAGTGGATTGTACCAACATCTGAGACCTAAAGGTGTATATTTACAATATGAACGTACTTAACAAGGCGCGAGTGCACACATTGGTTATTCCACTGCAGCAGCCCCCGTGGCGCAGTAGCGTACCCCTCGCATTGTGACGCGAGGGTCTCTAGCTTTGTCAGGATTTCTCTTATTCTACAAACACTCGGGTCGAACGCGACATTCACCCGCTAGTAAGTGATACGTCTGTCCATAACAACGTCGCGCTTGTTAAGATGATATACACTACAATACATTATGCTCGTCGCTTAGACATAAGTTGGTTAAATCTCGTTACACCAGTAATTTAACTAGCTATAGCCGTTCAATCTGGAAACCAGTAATATCGCTCATTACTGTGTGTCGGCTGCAATAGGAGCTGTGATGGTACCTAGACACTCCCCAGCGTCAGAGACCTGCCACCAGAAAACCGGCCATTACGTATAACTGTCCTCGTTACATAAATGAAATTTATTAAGCTACAGTCAATATCACTGACACTGTATCATCACCAGCAGATGTTCATTTCAGATTGCAGATTTATCATTTCTTATAAATAACTGCCTCTATACGGCAAAGTGTCAACAAAAACTGGAGATCAGTCCGTCACTGATGATGATACATGTCTGCTAATTAGGATGTATATACAGCGTCCGAATAACACTCGTAGACTTGGGACACAACTTGGTTCCAGTCTTTACTACGATTTCATTCCACCTGAAAGGTAATTAAGTGAGTACTGTTCATCGCCAGGAACAGACCCTACGGTTGCAGTCAGTGTAACCTGAAACTAAATTTGAATACAATTGGATTTGAAATGGTTGAACTGGAGCACCTTGTAACCGCCGAACCATAGCGTCAGTAGCGTTGCCGGCCCTGCCCACCCGTGGACAATGGATTTATCTAATTTCGTTTGCCGTTTCCGCATTGGAATGAGAACCTTTCCGATTCGTTTTCAATTGCTCAAGATGGAGCTATTGATTCATAAAGATATACATCTTCCACCTTTCTCTATTTTTTAAATAATCAATACCCACTCGTTTTATTTTCAAACGACTCACACTTGACCGTAATTTCACAGCTGGAACACAGCGATGCTTTTACAGCAACAAATTAACAACATGAGGATATTAAGACTCGCTCTCAGCTAGACAGCTAGGTTTAAACACTGTCTTCCTCCAATAAAACTTCAGATCATAACTCCTCGGAACGGAAGCTAGGACTTCCGTATTACAAAGTAATCACTAAGTCACTGAGAAGTTGTCAGGAACTTTGATGTATTAGAACGTCTAGCCTTAATGACACGCTATCTCCACGTCTAACACTAGGAGTTAAGGACCACAGGGGTGTTTTTGATTCTATACATTAGTGGTAGTGTATATACATTACTATAATCTATTTTGAAAGGAACTGCGGCTTGTTATAATTACTGGAAGAATAATTATTGACAACAACTGATCGGGAAGATGGGTCCAAACTTCTATACCACCGCACTGACCCTGGTCAATTCAAAAAAGCGACTGCAGCAGCAGTTTTCCCCAATATACCCTCATGCCAATGGTGGGTGCGGACTTTATATTCAACTGTGGACATCAGCCCAAGGTGAGATTACCGATCTAGTCTTTTTTTTAATTTACCAATCGACAAGACGAGCGAGACGTTCACCTGATGGTCAGTTCAGTGATATTCTTGTTCAAAACAACGTGGCTCTAGTTATGATGATAAACACTGCATTATATTAAACTGTTTGCCTGGAAACATATATTGTCCAGCTACCCCCGTAATTCCGTTAGCTACAGCGTCCTAAGAACCGTAACACGGTAATATATGCACACTGCTGTTTGGCGGGTGCAATAGGGGTTGCGGTGGTACTGAAGTATCAGGCAACGAGGACCTATCACCAGTTCAGTTGTTCGGTCGTGTTGTTTTAAATGAAAAAGATTGCCCATTAAGCGCCATCTAGTGCCCACGCGTGGATCATCACGGCATTGCACTCATCTGCCGTGAGCTGTCTCGCTCCAGCGGCCGCCTTTACGCTTTCTCCCGGCGCACAATTCCTGACCGTCACGACACCAGCGGCGCGCATCTCGTTACCATCTGCGCCGTTCACATGGAACACAGCGCCATCATGGACTCTCCAACGGCGGTGGTGCTACCGCATTACCAGCGTATCCTATGGATATATACACTCGTGGTAGATCTCTGATGTCGAAAAACATCTAGGTACCATCGCAGCTCCTATTGCACCTTCCAAAGAGACGAGCTCCTTACAGTGCAGTGTATATAATCCAACTAGCTTCACGTTGTTACAGGTCATAAGGTAAACGTCTCGCTCGTCCCGTCGCTTCCTCAATCGCTCGCTCATCTCAGCCTGATGTCTGAACATATGCCTCCCTCACCATGGTTGATGAAGGCTGCTGTTGCTGCTAACTTTATCCTGGAGTTGAGCGAGGTGAGTGCGGCGGTAGAGATGATTTTGACTTTATTATACTCGCATACTGTCAGACTGGAATAAAGTAATGTTCCATGTAACACAACACCACTTCAGGTCTAGTCTAGCAGGCTAACTAGCGCTGCGTTGTTACGGGCGGGCGTCGTTACCATCAGGTGAACATCTCGCTCGTCGCATCGCTTTCACTGTCACTGACACTGACACGGACGTTATGGTTGGGACTATCAGGGTGTTTTAACTGGACCTTCCATTTAACTCTAACTTCTAGAAGACAGACTACTTACACTATTTATTATTGTTTTAAACTATTGAAACAAATAACAAAAAGTTTCATATACAATAGAATGCATAGTTTTATAATATAATTGTATGACTGCACATGTGGTAGAGTGCGTACACCGCCGCTCTCGCACGCTCTGCACGGTCACCAACAACCAAAACGGGAACCTAATCTAATAACTAAATAACGAGAGAGGGGAGGCCCCGTGTCCCAGCGTTGGGAACGTCAAGTAGACAGTATAACGCGACGAGTACAGTGTTTACCGCATAAGCGATGCACCTGCCCGTAACCACGCGGCGTTAGATATGTTACGACGATGTACACTACCTTGTTATAGCGACGATCACATTTACATGGGCGGTGTAAAGGGTCCCGCACAACTACTCACGGAACCCAAGCCAACCTCACCTGCTCGTGGTGCACCCTGCTAATCGACAAACGAGGCTCTGGCTCCCAGCAACTCGCATTGATCCAGAGTAATGGAAAATGAGCAAATCCCACCATATGAACCCCCACAAACGTGGAGGTCTTTGGGGGAGAAGTTTCGTCCAGCAGTGGACGTCTATCGGCTAATGATGATGACATTTAAAAAAATATTCATACATTTATTTATTTGTATTATTGTACTTCATGTATACATTTAGTTTTATATACACCTAGTCCGGCCGGAAGCTCTGTTACTAACGGAAACGCATTGTTTTTAATGCAGCAATGCAATATTACAATGTATACATACATATTATATATATTAGTCTCACCAATATATAAAAACAATATTCTATTCGAAATGGCCGCCTTTGGCTTTTGTACAGGCCTTTGAACGGTTTGGCCACGTATCACGAATCTATGGATTCTCGCGCTGTCTCCAAGGAAAGTTTCCACCACCACCACAGCCACCGCCACTGCTTGCTCTTAAAATTTTTAAGAGACTCGCCGTGTCGTTTAAGAGCAGCAGCAGGCCATGTTTTCTAAAACTGATCATAATTTAAAGTCTAAAGGGTTCAGGTCTGGGCTAGTTGCGAGCGAGTCTTCAGCTCTTATTAAGTTCGGAACGTTGGTTTCAAGCCAGGCTTGGGTAGTTCGTGCCTTGTCCAGAGTCCTGCTGGAAAGTCCACGGTAAATTTTTAAAAAGTTTATTGCTGAGAGCTTTCACAACAAGATCCAAGACTGTATCTTGATACACTTTGGCCGAAGTTTTCACCTCTTTTTTGCAAAAATGTAGTTTTGCAACTCCTTGATAAGACATGCCCGACCAAACCATCACTGGCGCAGGATGATGACCATGAGCACGTTATACCTTTTCGACCACCACCACTCGAGCAGCTTCTTTATGACTGTGAGCGTACCACTTCATCCATTTGGTTATTGTAGTGTTCTTCAATCGTGAAAATGTTTCCATCTGTAAAGAGGATATTTGTGTGCCGCTCACCTGCCTGCTGCATCGCGACAGAAGGCTCGTTCGTTTTGATCGATCCACTCCATCCATCTTTAATTGCAAACACTGATTTAGGGCATGTCCTGTATATCGACCGTGACCTGATAAGCACTGGGCATCGAGCTTCAGGTCTTGTTTTACAAAACGCGATACGCGACAGAGTCCTAGCGGGGATCTTCATTTCCCGAGATAAGATTTATTGGTTTGCTTCTTGACGGGGTTTCGAGGAATTCTGGCTTTAACAGCATTAATAGCCTTTATAGTTCCAACAGCTAACAGCACGCGGCCGCACCGATCTTTTCTGGTCTTCTTCTGAACAGAGGAAGTGTTGTTGTATCTGTTGATAGTACGATATACGAACACACGGCTGGGCTGATAGCAAGCTTTCGAAGTGTCCGGAATATGAGCGGGCGGACCGGCTCAGTGCACACACACACACACACACACACACACACACACACACACACACACACACTTTGTGCAAGGCGATCACTGCAATACTATTTTCTCTAACACCCCCACAATTGAAAAAAAGAAGTTTTATGTAACGGAGTTTATGTCCAGACTAGTTACACATACGAGTATATATTCTATATATATATATATATATATATAGGTGAGATTTTTTTCTTTTCTTGTTTTGACTACTCAGATATATGCTTACTCAGTGTGAACCAACCTGACCTGTACCTGGCCTGCTTCCGGGCTATTTCTGTGTAATTATTATTTGTTTGTTTGCTTTATATGTAGGTGCAGTGATGAAATAAATAAAAAATAAATAAACCCCTAAAATACTCAGTCACTAGGGTCATCACTTGTCCGATATCTTCGCGTGTAGCTACGACCTGTCCATGTAGCCAATTGTTGGTCGTAGTCACTGATAAAAACTCTACGTTCCTGATGCGGTGGTGCAAATGCACCGGTCAGCCCTGCAGCCGCATTCAGTTCTGGCAGTGGAGTCTATCCGTATAGCTTTACGAGTTACATTGTCAATATGCTGATACTGTGAGTTGACTAAGTGGACACACTGGCACACGCGGGTTTCGGTGATCAACAGCTGCGCCGGCGAGGTTTTTCTCAATTCATACTGCACACTACACATAACTATCACATACGTTGTAATGTGCTGCTATCAAATGCATAACAAATGTAGTATATTTACCGATCTAGCGGCGAGACGAGTGAGACGGTCACTTGGTGGTAAGTGATACGCACGCCCATAACCACGTGGCGCTAATTAATATGATACGCCCAGCACCACATCGTGCTCGTCGCGACACATACCATGTTCTCTCGCTAACCCAGTTATTGCACTAGCGACAGCGCCTTTTAAACCAGAACATAGTAATATTTGCACACTACTGTTCGGGAAACAAAAACAGGAGCTGAGGTGGTACCAGTGTAATAGACCATTGGTGGAGGAACTACTTCAGTGAGCGTAAGAGCCCATAGAAGAGTTATCGTGCTTCAGTACCTCTGATCGATTATAATTGCAATATAAAACCATTAGAGTACCGAACAGAGTATCAATGATTAATTTATCAACAACTGTCTGTCGCTCCCCTCCACCCGCTTTGCTGCTAGTAACACCCCCGGAGGTGAGGGGGCGACTCCTCCCAACCCCCATTGGAAAGGAATTTTGTATAATCCATTCTTAGCTGGCCTCTAAACGGCAGAAGCAATATTTCTATGCATATATATATACATAGAGATATTGATATGTCAGATGAGATATATATATATGTGTGTGTGTGTAGATAGATAATAATATCGCTTTTCAATTCAATTGGTCGTGTGAAAGCAATGCGATTTCGACCGTAACGTAACCAGTTAAGAGCTGAATTCGTTTGTCGCGTTGGTTAGCCGGTCCCCGCGACGCGTGCAGTCACACTTTACTGAACGTCAGTAATTTGGATGCAGCGATTGAAAACAACATAAGAATGGTTACTTTTATATGTTTTTATGTAACCTAACAACAGCACTGTTGTTCGTTGTAAGTAGCGATTGCTAGAAAAGTGTAGTGCAAAAGTAGACATGTATGATTTACATAAAATTAAATATGTGGTCTTCGAAAATATGCCCCGTCTTCTGGAGATTCTTACTCACTAAGACCCCTTCGGTGGATGTCCTCAGCGTTTGGAGAAGACACAAAATCTCCTTTCGGGACTCAACCGCAGCCTCCCTCACGCCTTGCTAGGATAACCCATCCCGCAAACTGTTTTATGCAGTTCCCAGCGCACTCGCGAGAACCACCATAACGGCCGGAGACTACGTTTAGCCATCGTTCCCCTCGGAGCTATTGGGAGAACGATGAGGACCACCATCCTTAAAATTCACGACGTTGGAGGTCCCATTACGATAAAAGAACACCATTAATCGTTCGGCGACGAATCGTCTCCGAGCCGGAACCGTTCTCTCTCGGTCCTGCTCAGCAGCCTCCTTTTACACTATAACAGTCACAAACGGAGGCTACGGCACTACCCACAGAACCTCCTCCTAGCAGGAACCGTTCTCTCTCGGTCCTGCTCAGCAGCCTCCTTTTATACTACAACCGTCACAAAAGGAGGCTACGGCACTCTCCACAGAACCTCCTTCTAGCAGCGCCGACAGGACTTCTGACAAGGATAGATTACATCCGGTGATCCGTTAACCCATAACAACGTGACACTAGTTAGGTTAATATACGCTGCACCACAATGCGCTGGTCGCCTTCTGATATTAGATGTCAGTGCTCATTACCGCAGTAATTTCAATTATTATAGAGTTACTTAAACCGGAAACCCAGTAATGTTTGCCCAGTATTGTTTGTCGACTGCAATAGGAGCTGCTGTGGCATCAAGACGGTCTCCGGCAACAGAGACCTACCAGCAGTAATTCTGCTGGCTCTGCTCGTCTCCCAGCTAATTCGAATCCGAACTTTCTCATGATAGCCGTCGGTGCTATGCCGTAGCGAAGAGCGCTGCATAGTTGCGCCTAGGTCATCTGTTAGTATCCAGCTGCAAGTCGGCTCCGTGATCTCGTGTGAATAAGTCGAGCAGTGCGCGGGCAGGCAGGCAGGCGGGCAGGCGGGCAGGGCGCAGGTGTAAATACTTCATAGCAGATAGCACACTATCTCTGGTCGCGTGCACCGGGAGAAATCTGATGCATATTTATACTGCAAAGCTTTCTCCATCTCGATACTGCTCGCCGATATCGATACTAATCCATATCCACGTCCATCGTTTCAAGAATTGATCGATAGCAGTGGTGTGCGCTTTACGTAAGCAGACAGACATCCTACGCTGCATCCTCCAGCTCCCTCGACCTAACTAAACCGTAATCTTTCAAATCAACTGGTTAACTCTGTTGCCGGAGACGTGCGAGGTAGCCACCACCGCATCGCCTGCTGCATCCGCCAAATAGTGCCGTGCAAACATTACTGCTTTCCGGTTTAAAAGGTATTACGGTAGTTGAAACTACTGCGGGGAAGAAAGTTAACATATTTTGTGTCAAGACGTCGGTGTGCGATGCTGTGTATATCACCCTAACTAACGCCACGTCGCTATGAAGCGCGTCACCTGCTAGGAACACCTCGCTCGTCTCGTTGCCACATAGGGTAGGAATGGACACTTGAAAGGTACACAACTTCGCTGAACAAAAGTTGGAAATTACAGAGTTTTCGGGTGCGGTGTGCATGTTCTACCTGTCTCCGCGCCCTCCGTGCACGCCACGCACGCCGCGCACGCAACCCACCCCACGAACGCCTCGCACTCCATCCATGTCCCGCACTACACGCACACCACCAATGCCACACACGCAACGCACGTCACCAACGCCGCGCACCCTACGCACGCCACGCCTGTGTACGATAATGGCATATTTCTGGTCGATGACATCGTAGAAATATGAAAAATATTCATCATTCTGGGGAGTAAGTGAAACGTGGGGTGATGACGACGAGCATAAAGTGATGCAGTGTACAATAACTTAACTATCCCCACGTTATCAGCAGGCGTGCCACCGGGTAAACGCCCTGCTGCTCTCATCGCTGCTTTGTGTATGAAACCGAACGTATTGTTATCGTATTCATTGATAATGCCGAGTTCACGTATATGTAACTGATGCGCAGTAAGCAAGTGTGTTACTGTTATACTGAGTAAACGAAAAAACAACATTTACAAGTGATCGACGCAAGAGGCCGCCGGACGGACGGGACGCACAGTTTGCGTCGCGTGCGTCGCGTGCGTCGCGTGCGTCGCGGTGTTGCATGCAGCAAACAGCAAACAGCAAGCAGCAGCAGCAAAAGGTTATACTAGCGCAAGTTTTGCATTACTGCAATACATTGCCGACAGGGTTGCCACACTCATACATAAAATTAAATATAATGTAAAAAACTATTAAACAAACAACCCACTCAATAATCCCACTATTGAGATTATTGACTACTTTTAGCAGAATGGAGTTTAGATTACTTATCGTGCATCTGGTAGACAGCGCAGGAAATTGTTTGACGACGTAAAGGGGGGGACCGGGTTTAAACACCATCAGTTAAAAAGAATAGCTGAGGATTGAAATGGTTTTCTGACTCTGATCGCCAAACTTCAGTTTGAAGAGGGCGTCTAATATCTATGATCTTGGATAGAGAGCCGAAGCCAATAGTTTAGAAAGAGGGCCCGTTATTTATCCAGCGCAGCGGTCTCCAAGTCCACATTGATATAACGGTCGCTAACATTCGGGAAAAGATAGCGTTACAAGAAGAAGAAAATTCACCACACTTCCCAAGTTGACAGATGAAACGTCAATGAAAGCTGTCATTCTTGACCCTGTTTGTTTCCTGGCGATGGTTTCCTTTACAAGAAGGTTGATTGGAGACCGGACCCGGACCTCTTGAGGCGTACAGCGAGTACGGCCATTTAATAAACTAAGCAATCATTACTCACAGATTTTACCACTAGTTAAGATGATCTACCCTGCACCACATTGCGCTCATCTTGAGACATAACATATAAAGTCTCGGTACTTCCGTATTTTCACTAGCTACAGCGCTCTTTAAACCGGAACATAATAATGTTTGTCGGTTGCAGTAAGCGCTGCGGTGATACCGATCTGTACCACTACCAGCAGTAAAGACATTACAAGACAGAGATAAGAACAATTAAGGCAAGTGAAGAAATTTTGGGTTTTAATTAATATATACATACGCACACACACATTTTCTGCTGGTCTCGAACATTGAGAGTGTGAGGGGTGGAAAAATTCAAAGCAGTGTTTACGATGACATGGGTACAAAGCATGAAAGAGAATGTCTCAAAGAAGAGAAGGTATATGAGAATTCCGGTGAAGTCCAATTGGCAACCACTTGGGCTTATCACGGATGTGGGAGACGTCTTCAAAACATTCGTATTATACAAAATCTAATACGAATGTTTTGGAGACGCTCAAGTTTATTAAGTTGTTGCTTGAAAACATTAAGATAGCTGGTGTCAGCGTCATCGAGTAAAGGAAGAAGTGATCCCGCGAGTGTACTCACCACACTCGCACTTGGCGACAGTAGGAACAAAGCTACGTAATCTTTGCAAACATCTAAAAGATACAAACATTTTGCGAGTTAGTTCTTCGGACTGAGATCGCCCCGAGGGGTTGTTCTCAAAGTGTACGTACGACTATATATGTAAGTTTTTCATTTTGTCAACGAAAGGAAGAACATTTCCCTCAAAACAAACTAGAGGAGCTTCAGAGATATTTGTTTTAGCTATCGGCTCTGTAGCACCCGTAACCATCACATCACTCGCGTCTGCAATGGATTCATTTCACCACAGTATGCTTCACGACAAGTCTGAAATTCGTTCCTGATTATTATTTCTGTAAGTACCAGCAACAGGTAACTGACTAGGATGTGCTTCTGTACATGTTTGAATATCGTCTGCGTAAAGGTGGTGGGGTGGGGTGGGCAGATGTTAACTGCATATTTATGAGAGTAGTCGGCGGAATATAACATGTTAGTTACCGAGCCATTCGCGGGGCTTGCCAGACTGAGGCGCTGGCCTGCGAGGACATACGGGCCCCGGGGTCGTACCCCATTACCCGGGCCTATCCTTCGCGAATCACGCTCACTGGTCCTTATTCGAGAACCTTTAAAGTTAATCGACGATGTGGTTATGTTTGCATATTTCTCACCTGACGCTTACGTGTGCGGCAGCCCTGCTGGTAGGTTCATTGGAATGCGCAGCAGGTGTTACGAGTAACAAAGTTGAACGTGCATCACTGCTCGATTGAACCGGCGCAACTCTACAATTACAACAACGTTTCAACTAAAACAAACGTTAATAGAAACACTTGCTATCGCGTGCACCGCAGAGTCCATCACACCGGTGCCTCAGTGGCTAGTGCGCTAAAGGTTTCACTTTCAACCCCAAAGCCCGTGAAAAGAATGTTCTTAAGTAAAGTAAGCGGTGACTGCGCTTTGTTGTGCGATCGTACGCGCTATGAGTCATGTGGAGGCGCAGGTTCGATTCTCACCGAGCTTGAGATATCGGTGATGAAAAACTATACGAGGAAACCGACGTATGACATGTGGAAGCTGTAAACATGCACTTGGTCAGCGTGGTGGACAAATAGCACTGAATTTCTCCTTGCAAAGGTTCATGATCCCACCCGTGGGCAACTTTAAGACAATTGTTTACTTTGAATACAGTAGTCCAAGAAGATATATTTTGTTTGATTCGATTAAGCGAAGAGACCAGTGAGCGTATACACCTGTCCATTACAACGGGGCGCGCTAACAAGAATGATATACGACTACACAGCACCAAATAGCGCTCCTCGCTTGAGACATAAAAAGTTGGGTCTCGATAGCTCAGTAATCACACTAGCTACAGCGCCCTTCCAACCGGAACACATCGCTTAGCAGCAGAGATGGGAGGGAGCTGCGGTGATGCTTGCCTAGACAGTTTCCGGCTACGGAGGCTGCCACCGCTATCGCCGTTACCTGCTATTTTAGTTACATAAGCTGATGAATCGTAGTTTTCCACTAAATAAATGCGTACACGGGCACTGCTGCAGCACAGGCTACAATAATTGCGGAAAATATATTGCACAGATTAAGTATAGCAAACAATTTATCATGTATAATCTGGTGTGGTGAATTTACAATGACAACAGCACCCAGCAGCTGACTTTACCGTCACGCAGCAACCTGCGAACATTACTGTGTGGTATGAAGGGCGATGTAGCTATTAAATTAACTACGTATGTTGTTGTTACGTTTGGGGGAGGCCCATGTCCAGCAGTAGTCGTCTATCTGCTGATGAAGATGATGATGTTGTTTTATCGGACCAACGCACTGTATACATACTGTAGTGAACTCTCACAGGACACGAATTAAAACGACGCAACTACAACAAGCAACTACAAAAACGTTGGACACTCATAACGGGGTGCAGCTGACACTTGAAAAAAACATTGACATTTTGTTTTGCGTCTGCGCAGAGTAGGTCGGTCTCGGCCGCAGATTAGTGAACGGAAGACATTCGTGTATCGACTCCATCGACTTTATTTACATTAACATAGAGCACAGCATCAAATGAGCGTGGATAACAGAGAAAGGTTATGATATATAAAGAGTCTATTTAATCGTCATCAAGGGAGAGTCAAGGCAAGAGTCAGGTTGAGTTGGTGGATCACTTCCGATATCGAGAATGTCGATCCTTGTGGGCGAGAGCCAGGTATCCCCCAAAACAGTCCGTAGGAGGTTAGTTGCGATCCTCACGGGCAGTGCTTGCGCCAGCTGCACCGCAGATAAAATATTCAGAGCGCAAGGCCAAAGTTAAATTGTAATGCAGTGTTACGGTAAGTTAACGCGCACAGTTATCTTCTATTTATACTTGACCTCGATCGCAGGATCCACGAGATCAATCAATAATGATCACTCTATTTTGTGTAATGGGTAGATGGGCTATGATTACGTTATGACCGGGGTAAAAAGTATAACTAAATCGTGTATTTTATATTTACGTGGTGGTAAAGATGGTGACGCGTGCTCGCTCACGCTACTCTAGCTCCCATTATGTTGACAACCAGAATTGTGATGCAATTATGGCGGTAATTGGAATATGAGGCTTGAAGCTACTTCGGAGGGCGTACCACCTACCACTAACTCGATCTATCACAAAATAAACTCTTAGCGTCACGGAGCCGGTTAGTTTAACCGACTAGGTAGTTACTACGATTGTTAGTGCGGTCTATTTTTTTTATTTGGCTAAGCGACGAGATGAGGGACTCGTTCATCTAATGGTAAATGATACACCCACCCGTAACAATGCGGCGCTGGTTAGGAAATTATGGACAACACCATATTGTGTTCGTCGCCTGGGAACAGGGCGAGTCGCGTTACCCTGAAGTGGACAATAGTTCTACGTGATCTCCGGTCATTGAAGTAGTATTCACAAGGCTGGTATGGTCTACATATAGCAGATCCCGTGACGGGCTATCCCAGCATAGCGCCAGCGAGGCCGCGGTTGTGTTCCGAACGGAAATCCCGCGACTTCTCCAAACACCGAAGGTGACCACCGAGGGTGTTTTAGTGGGTAAAAATCTCCCGATAACTCTGATTACCCCACAGAAGGCAGAGTATCTTTTTGAAGATTTCCCGCTTCGAAACAAAAAAAAGGCTGTCTCGTTACACAGTATTTTCACTTGCCACAACGTCCTTCAAACCAAAACACAGTAATGTTTAAACACTGCTGTTGTCGGCGGAAACAAGAGCTGAGATGGCACCAAGACGGTATCTTTCAACAGAGACCTACCACCAGTGAAACGGTAAGTATCCGTTGACAGATCTCAATGTGCGGATTTCAAAGACTGACTGACTTCTCAATAACATTAACGTCCGAGTCGTTTCCTTATTTCCAGAAGAAAAAAAATATTCTTCTTCATTGTGGCAGTGAATCTGAAGCGGGCCCGTCGCCACCCATATCACCGAGGAAAATTAGTGTGAGCAAAATGTGGCAGGTCTGTTCCGTACGCCGTGGAAATTGTGCAACTGCCTACAGTCCTACTGAAATGCAGCAGTCAGGTCGGTGTGGCAGTAAAGTGCTGGTGTGGCCGCCCCATATACACGGAAATATTGGGATATCCTTAACAAAGCGATCAGATTTTGTTTATCGGTGATTAAAAATGACGGTGATGATCAATAAATGGTAGTTTTAATTGAGTATTAATTTTTTAGTATTCAACCCACAGCGGAGCGGAAAGTGAAGGTGTAGTTAATGTTCCACTTGGAACCAACACACAGCCCAGGTTCTCATGAAAAGACGTACCTTTGTTTTAAGGTAAGCGTTTAACCGCTGCACCATGGAATCTCGGCACATGCACACGCTACCATACACCAATCCGGTGATCCATTGACCGCAAGGAGAAAGTGTGAACAGTACCACCGACAACGCTGAGCGCGGCCAGGCCGCGTCTTGCATCAGACTGCGTGGCAGCCACCACGCCGGTGGTGTAAATGTTTAATATAAATAGTACTATGGTCCCTTAGTAGGACTTAGTTCGCTGGAACAATGAGCTTAAATTCAAGTTATTTTTAGTGAAAAAAGCGAATCTTTACTCGCACTTGACCGTGGACTCTGGTGGTAGATCTCTGTTGCCGGAGACTTTAGACGTAGTTACCACCGCAACTCCTGTGCAGCCGACAAGCAGTGCACTCCAAACGTTTGTCTGAAGGACGCTTTGAGACGTGATACTAAAGCAACAAGGGTTCACGTCTTGGACTGGTGACATCCGTGTATCGCTGCATTACAAATAATTAATGTGTTCCGTGACGATAACTTAAGTAGTTATTAATAAACAAATCAACATCCGTGCAACTGCCTGCCTGCCTGCCTGCCTGCAGTGAGAGATAGAGAAGTCCTTTATTTTGTATGAATACAAATAAATTAATATGAAAATACCATGTTATCAATAAACGCAGGCTCCTCCCCACATCAGAGCAGGCCGAGGGCAGACAGGTAGTGTGTTGTCTCCCACACGAGGGAACAGTAAGTCATACACAATCAATACATTGATACATAAGAACGAACCGCATACATCTTACCTTGTGTATCTTTTCATTTCAATTATTTGACGGACACATCAAACCGGATCACTGTCATTTTTGCACACTGCTTACTGTTTGACGGCGGAAATGGTACTGCGATGGTATCTACCATTAACAGCTCACCTTAATCCAGTTAAACACTCATGTAGCTTTAACGAGTTGACTCGGCAACATCAGGCCGCTCCGCTCCCGGCCTGCAGTCCAGGGATAGTAACAATAGGACCAAGGTAAGCTCTGCCTGACATAGAAGCCGACTAAAACGGTTTTCGGGTTCGTGGGCTTTGAAGGTGGGGGCGGTCATTGTTCACTAAGCGAGCCCGAGATGAACGACTAGTACGGTGGTCTAGTTCTTGTCGTACCAAAGCGCGAGTGTAGAGGAGGGCTGCAGCCCTCTTTGGGCGTACTTTATGCGTAGTGCAAAGAAGAACGGGTGCATTCCGTAGAAGTCGCCGGGACCTCCCGCAGCGCACTGACGATGACCGCCGAAAAGGTTTAAGTGGGTAAAATCCCACATAACCTTGTCTTCCCTAGAAGCAAGTTATCTTTTTTTAAAGGATCTCTCCCACCACCCCACCCCCACCCCTCCTTCCCCCTCTCCCACCCTTCCTTCCACGGGCAATAAAAAGAAGTCCGCACCGTCCGCGCGCGCAGCCCGCGCGCAGCCCGCGTGCACCAACAACTGCACTCCCACCCGGAGTATAAATAATACAACTTATTTGTAAACTTACCTTCACAAATTGTAGGTAAACTTAATAGATAACTTAGTAAAGAGATACAAACACCAAAATAACTTTGTGATTGTTGTCCAAAGGAACCGCAGTTGTCATAAAATTCTTAAACGTCATCGCATCGTCATCAACTCGGGATACTAAAATTTGAAGAGATTTAGTATATTTTCTAATTCATCGTGTATTCAAATTTTCCTTTAAACCAACTAATTATTGTAATTAAAACGAAAGAGAAAAATTAAGAGATAATTTGTATTGTTCTCACGGCGGGGCGCGCGCCGCCGGACGGAAGTAAGCCCTAATGCTATAGGGAACAAGGAACGAATGTCAGGTATGACACGCGCTGAGCGCTGGGCGGAGGACCAATAAAGGATCTCAAAAGCATTGCGTTAAAGGTGGACGGCGGTGGCGGTGGTCACCGTCACGTCCTGGCTGCTTCACTGAATTGTCATTACAGGAGTTTCTATCAAAATGTTTCAATAATAACACATAGTCTTAGATAATTAAGAAGTATAAAGGCGCGAACGCAATGTTGCAGTGTAGGTCATCCTAACTAGGTATTTCTTGCCGCGTGTAAAGGCCCTGCAACCTTGTTGGTAAACAAAAAAATTTGTTAAACTTTTTAGTAAAACAGTTGTGGTGTTATTACTTCATTAGAAAAGCGAGCTGTTCACCTGATGGTAAGTGTAATACGCCTCCCCTAACAAAGAGGAGCTAGTTAGAACGACACACTGCACCACATTATGCCCGCCGCTTCGACATCCCAGTAAGTTCATTAGCTACAGCGCCTTTCAACCGGAACACAGTTATTCGTCGTACACTATTTCCACTTAAACCTTGAAATGTCTACTGCTGAGATAAAATATCATCATACTCAGTTTACCATCATCGTTTCATAAAAGACCATCAAGGAATAATTTTAGGATAACTCCAGCTACTAACTAAATGGCTTCCTTTTGGGAAAAGCTATGTTCAGCAGTGGGCATCATTTGGCCGAAATGACCACATTTATATTTGGATAAGAATACACCTGCTACAACATGAGCTTATACCAACTGCGGCAATACAGACACTGTTTAAGTAATAATAACACCTCTTTATCTGCTCCTGGTTGTGGTCGGCGCATGGTCTGCGGGCGCTCGGGCCGCGTGGGTCGCGTGGGCCGCGTGCGCCGCGAGCTAGAGGTCGCGCTGAGCGGCTGCTGGCCCGCCGGACCAGAAACAACACTGATTCATTTCACACAAGATTTGTCAGTCGGTAACCGTTACACGGACTTTTAACCACACGTCGCGGTAACGAGTTCAGCAACATTATACTCCACACACACACACACACACACACGCGCACGCACGCGCATACACACGCACCCGCACACGCACACGCTCACGCTCATGCACACGCACAATCACACAGGCACACAAACACACACACACACCACAGGGTGAAAGGTAATAGGTGTAAAAGATCTGAAGGGGCTATATATATATATATATATATATATATATATATATATATATATATATATATATATATACAAATTTATCAAGGGAACTCGACTCGGAACCCCACACCGCTTTGAATGTTCATGTAAATATCTTAACAGGGGGTAGTGGATATTAAAAATTTGCCGCAGAAACGGCGTGTACTGATGGCAGGTCCGTCTAGGTAGGTACCATCGCAGCGCCTATACCCTCAAACAATAGTGTGTAGACATTACTATGTTCCTGTTTGAAGGGTTCTGAAGTGAGTCGATATTACTTACAAAATAAGATCTAAAGAATTTCGTCTTAAGGAGGTGAGAACAACATGGTGCAGTGCATCTTGACTAAAGCCAATTTGTGCAAGGGCGCATACCACCAGTTGAACGTGGTGCCAGTCTCGACGCTCTAGATGAGAAAAAACACAGTTGTATATATATTCCATCAGGTAGAGGTATGTGTATATTGAGACCGAGTCACTATTCGATGCAAGGTCCAATAATTAATGAATAAAAAAGCAATAAGAAGTACGGCGTTGCGTAACGCTACGGAATAAATGTAGTGTATCAGTTAACCAGGTCACTGGAGACAATCACCGAGGTTTAGTGGAAGACGACCATCCGACCGTTTAGATTTAACACGAAGCCGGCGGCGGGTGATGGCAGTGTGCTGAATAACCACTGGTTCGTGATGCTTTAAATTTTAACTACATCCTCATAATTGAAGACCTGGTAGCTGGCCACCACGCGAAAGGAGAAAGAAGATGAACACAATGTGCAGACATCTTAGATATAGCATTAACAAAGGATTGCCATTTACTGCAGTGCCATACACACTCGACAGATTTAACATTTTATGTGGTGGTGTGTATATCTTAACTAGGGTCACGTTGTTACGGGCGAGTGTATGACGTACCGTACGAGAGCACTCGTGGCTCCATCCAATGACAAAAAACTCTGATTAGTTATCAGCAAATATAAGGTCTACCTGTACCGATCAAGTCGCTGCACAGATTTCCATGCTGTTGCGTACGCAGGTAGGTAGGGTGCAGTGAAAACGCGTGCAACCGGTAACGCGCCGCCGCCGCCGCCTTCGCCGTGTGACAGGTCGGCGCGCGCAGCCACCGCTCATTTACCAACTACCCACTCGTACAATATTTATGCATCTCGACATACCCCATACGCACATCCGTGGGCCTCGTGTTCATTTGTTCAGGCGTTTCTGCATGACATGTACTCGTATCCTGGGCCTCGTCATGTGATTCGACAAAATCATCATTTACCCACGCACGTAGTTGTAGTTCTGACGCCGCTGGTCATTGTCACTTTAGACGGTGTGCTTCACGTCTGCACTTGAACACTAATGTGCGAAGGAGACTGTTGCGGAACGCTGACCTCTCCTTCACTCCCTTCCGAAACGTTAGGCCGATCATCGGGTCTGTGTACTTCCGGATCCAAGTCGGATATTACTTGAGACTCATTGGAGAAATGGGATATTCTATGGAACTTCTTACCGGATTGTCAGGAATACTTTGCGGAGTTTGATTATACTCATGGTTATGGCTTGCGTTTTCCATTTGTCTGGTGGCAATAATCTGGCCCACGTGGACGTTTTTAAGCCCGGATGAAGAAGAGTTCTTAATTAAACACAAACTTTTGCTAATTTTTTTCATCAAAGCCTCTGGACCACTTAAAGGTATATAGTTAATATACTTCCTAAAAAGTATTTGATCACCTGAAACGATATTTTTCCTTTGTTTTCCGCGACTCTTTCTAATCTGCGAAAACTGTTCATTTCGAACTTTCTCAGCTGGCCTGGTTGACGAGGGCGGAGCCTTGGAAGGATTCAACAAATCCAGTGGTGTCCTTAACTTACGCTTGGATACTGTTGCAGCGGGTGATGGACCAGTAGTAAAACGCAGTGAATTTCGATAATCGAAAAGATATTTCAAAAGTTTTAAGTTACGTTCTTTGATATATTTACTATTTAACAAGCTCAGCTTGATCCCCTTTTTTACTACTGTGACAAAACTCTCCGCTTGTGTATTACCCGCGGGGTGATAGCTCGGGTAGGCCGGGTAGGCCGGGTAGGCCGGGGAAGTTAAATGTGAGATACCGTTTGCTTCACAAAATGCTTCCACTTGTTGGGAACAAAATGCTGTGCCGTTGTCACTCACCAACTCTCTGTGGTAGTTGACGAGTGTGTGTCGAATACTTCTACTCATTTTGAATAAGCATCGACGACTATTAAATAAGTATGATTGTCTGTGGGATCCAAGAAAATCGATGTGAATTCTGTAGAAAGCGTGGGGTAGATATTTCCAAGGCGAGATATTAATCCGCAGTGGCGACGGACGCATTGTAAACAAAGGTCGCAAGCATTTATTAACTTTTGCAGGGCCCCGTCTATCCCTGGACACCGAAACCCAGCGCGCGCCCCCGCCTCCCTCTTAACACTGCCTAGGTGACAACAATGTAACTCCGATAACACCCGTCGCCGCAGTGCTCCGGGAATCACAACTTTATGACCTCTCATCAGCACCCGTTTTTGTACGACAAACCACTTCTGCAGAAAACATACGGCTTTATACTTGTATCTGAAACTTTCCTGGGCCAGCCGTTTAAAACAAAGTTGACCACTTTACTAAGGCTCGTGTCGCGTTTTATTTCCGCCCGCAGTTCGTCGACGGTCAAACGGTTGCGCATAGTCACCCGCGCAATCCGCACCTACGCCTGCGCACTGCACCGCGCCTGCGCATCGCTCGTTATCACCACCGCTCGCGACTTTGTCGTTAGTGTAACTCTTTGGCTTTTTGTTAGTGGGTGGTTACGGTATATTGTTAAAATATAATTTACGTGTACCCTCCGAGCTAGCTGTTACTGCGGTCCCACTACCTATTTTGAACATTCGTTTTTTCCGTTAATGTTCACCGATTCTACCATTGAATCACTAACCATGTAACAGTGCGAATGTCAGATAAGTCCCGGCGGTCGCCTGCGTCGCCCGCGCCCACCCTGCCGTCTGCAATACTCTTCACCCTCGTACTTACTCTGCGTAGATGGCCTGCCTTTAGTGTTATACTGTTTCCAGGTGTAATTTACGAACCGACAATCCCACGATTTATGATTTACTTGAAATAATTACAAATACAAATAATTCATAATAAAACAAATACACAACAGCTGTTGCAACTGTTGCAGCTGATGCAGCTGCTGTGGCCGTGGCGGCCCGCGCGCGCCGCTGACGCTCGACTACAATCGAAGCAGCCTCCTTGCAGCCTTTTTTGTTCAGATGCAAGCAATCAATAGAACTGTTTTTATTTTCGGCGGCGCACTGGCGCGGGTATTGTTTGAACATTTTTTAACCTACGGCAAAAAAGAGGTTACCGTTTAGACGCTCACTGTTTTGTATTTAGAACTCTCCAAAATATTTCATTTAAATCCAACTGGATCGTTGAGATAATGATGATTCTGAATCTGGATCTGTTTGTTGTGTTCGCGTGCAGGTGGTCGGGCAAACATTAATCTCAGATTGGAAAATTATAAAATAAATAAACTTCCTTTCAATCGGTGAGGCCGGCCGCGGTGTTACTAAGTAACAACTTTTTATACTTAAAGGTTATTTTAGTAACAGATTAGTGTTTTACATTATTTAAAAAAATTGTTTAACTTTAGATAATGTTATAGTAATTTATAGAATATTATATTCTATATATTTTATTTATAGAATATTCTATAACATTGAATATTATAGGATATTAGTAAAACAGTTAATAGGTAAACTAGAAGAAACACTTCTTAAATAATTTTGTTAATTTGTGTTGATATTTAATTTTTTTATTTCTTTTTATTACGTTCGATTTTTTATAAAAAAAAAATGTAGCAAACACAATAAACCTGGTCTAAACGATGGTCTCGATCTGAGAGACACCAAATGCGTCCGGTAAGCCGGGGCTCCGTAAAGCTGTACCCGCGGGTCACCCACCCCCCACTCATTAGATAATTTTATTAAACCTACTTTAGTCCCTAAAACAAGTTCAATATAAAAATTTATATAATTACGAAAATACCTTTTTAATTATGATGAAGTTTTTTGACAGGTAGACCACCGCTTTAAACCTTCCGCACAACACCTGAAGAGGCAGACAACCAGCTCCGTTCGAAATTACCGTCCCCATCGGCATTGGCTGAGCCGTCTCCTTTTGAAACTGCTATAGTCGATTACTAACAATTTATATATTGATAATGCGCGTATTAACGCGCACTATTGAGTGATTTTTATTTAATTTTTTAATAGCAACACTGTGCGAGAGGGTTGTGGACAGTCACATGGCAGCAGTAGGCTCTGTGCCCTTCGTCATGAGAGCTGAGGCCCGCGCGCGCCGACCCTGACTTTCCATCCGCACGGCAGTCGCCGGGCGAGCGTTGCGAGCCTGCGTGCGAGCCTGCGTGCGACCACCGACTGGCCCCGGACACGACACGACACGACACGACATGTCACGTCACGACCAATTATTGTCTAGTACACACTATATTGTTGGGAGACATTGGGCAGTGGATTGAGAAAGGCCGACGATGTTGATGACACACTATATAATAATTACAGTCTCTGAAAACCACCGTACAAACGGATCCTCATTTTTGGAATTCTTTAACCCAAAAAATAGTTGATACTGATTACAGCTACGCTCTCTGTATATATATATACATATATATGTGTGTGTGTACGTGTGGTGGTAAAATAAATAATGTTGTTATAATTAAGAAACGTTCTAGATGTTTCTCCGGCTGATACGAAAATAGATCGGTGCCGTCGCCAACAGTACGGGAGCGCAATTGTCCATTGTGACCAGATTGACCTCAGGCCAGCCATTGTGCGCCGAGGCCGCGGACTGTGATAACCGACGTCTGTTCAACATCATGCAACTTATATATGCCGGATCGTAGTCATAAGTTGAATGATGTTGTATATACACACACATAATACATTTTTAAACACTTAAAAAAATTATAAGGCAAGCATTGAATTGATGAAATGCTTATATAAATAATATTTTAAAAAATCGCATAGAGCACTTGACCTCTATTTGATGGTAGGGCCTTCCACCTTCGTGCAGAATATCCAGCTCTCACATCTAGGCAGCTTCAACACCGCGATGCCGTAATGGCGGCATATTTATAGTGAGGATGTTTTAAGAATAGGGATTAAAAAAACCCTACCAGCAAACTCCAGTACACATGGCTTTAGACCAGGAACCTCTAGTTTATCATCGTTATCAGCCTATGAATGCCCATAGCAGAACACAGGCATCCCTCAAACGTCTCCACACCGATCGGTCATGCGCTGCCCGCGTTCACCGGTTTCCCGAATCGCGAACAGACGTGTTAAACCTGTAACACCTCTTGTTTGGGTGTAAGGGTAAATGGAAACGGTACTATCAGCCCATGTACTTGGCGGTCCTGGCGTGAAGTTGTTCCACTGAACGCGGCTGACGCAAGAGCGAGAATATAAGGAGACCGAGAAACTGCGGCTGGGGGAAAGTAACGGACAAGGACGGGCCGGTGTCGGCCGGTGTGGTACGGTGTGCCGCGCCGGCGACGGAACCTCTGCGGACCTCCTCCAGTCCAGCGCTCTTCCTCATATAAATAGTGAAATCTTTTTCCGTGTATTAATGAAAAAAAAAATATTAGATCGAATTGTAAACAATACACCGTAACATTATTTGATAGAGCGGGATCGGGATTTCTATCAGCCATTGCAATAAATATTATATTTGTTTCTGAACGTTCACTTGATGGTGACGCGGCGCCAGGTGAGGTACACACAGCACCACCTTGCACTGGTCGCCTTGAGACATAACATGTGAAGCCTTTCTTACCTCAACTATTTCATTAGTTGTAACACTATTGTCTGTCGGCTGCACCAGGAGTCGCTATGGTACCTAGTCCGCCTCCGGCAACAGAAGTCTACCACCAGATAATAATAAAATTAATATAGTAAATGTTCGTGTGAAATTGTAAACTAGTTCTTTGTTGTGTTGTGTTGTGTTGCGTTGTGTTGCGTTGTGTTGCGTTGTGTTGCGTTGCGTTGCGTCACCTTGCGCCTAATTTCCTGGTGAGAATTACGAGTGTTTGGAATGACATCCACGCAACAGTTCTCCATAAAGCCCATGGCTTGCGCAACAGCATCCCATAAGTGTGGTCTGGCGGCTCGCGTGCGCGCGCACACAACTCTCGATACCCAGTTCCGAAAGCGTTTAAACGATTCGACATCGATTCACCGTTACGGAATCGATTATTTAATGAATTATATTATATATCGAGAGCATCGACACACTTCATCGGAACCGGTGTTTTTAAAAACCCAACCAATACATCTGCCGGGATTCATATAAGATCTATTTCCTACAGTGACATCGTGACTATACTTGACCTCAACTTTACGCGAATTAACTTGAAGCGCCACGGGCTGCAGGAGGAGCGCGCCCGCCCAGCTGCAAACAACAGCTCTGTCCATAATTCTCTTACAAATATGATTTCTGTACAGCGGTGGGGTAAACACGTTGAAGAAAAACGTCAACAAATAAAGATGTTAACAAATGGTGCACCAACGGGCCACCACCGGCACCATTGTGCACTAATTGTGAGCTTTCAACGTTTTGTAATTATTAAAACAATCGCTCTACATCATCCCGCGGAGATCTCCACGACACTAATTAATGGTGTCAACAGACTTCACTCGTGTTACTATTTGGTTTTTTAATTTCAAAATGTCTATAGTATTAAAAAGAAGTTACTTTTGTATAAAAGAAATTGTTCACGTTTTAAAATCCTTCCTTTTACACGCGTTTGCGTTGAGAAGGAACGTGAACAGTGAGTGAGGTGTTCCCGCGCGGGCGCACGGCGCCGCGACGCAGCATCCCTTAGGTTCGCGCACAGTTAACCCTGGAGGGGCGCGCGTTTTGTTTCGTTTGTAGTATATAGTTTCATTAACATTTAACGACACGTGTCGTGTGAAATGAAATAAAAAAATTGGTTGTTTCTCTTTTGTTCAATGCAGCAACGAGATGAGCGCGACGTTCACCTGATGGTAAGTGATACGCCTGCTAAGCAACGTGGCGCTAGCTATGATGTTATATACATTGCAACACATTGTACTCACCCCCTTGTAACACATGTATAGTAATTTCCTTAACTACAGGGCCCTACAAACCGGAACACGATAATGTTTACACAATAGTTTACTGGCAGAAATAGAAACTGTTTTGTACCTACTGAGACGGTCTCCGATAATAAAGACCTACCACCGAAGCAGACCAGGGTACGTCAGTTACCGGAGGAAGCATCGATAGCTTGGTATTTTGCAGCATCTGTTACTGCCGCTTAATAAACATTATTTTGTTCCTATTTGAAGGGAACTGTAACCAATGACAACAAGAACAAGAAGAAGATATCAAGCAAAATACGTCCTGACAGGTGGAAGGAGTCGTGATTAGGAAAGGTGCGGGAGTGGACCGGCATGATCTTTGCACTCGGAAATCCGACAACTTTTAGAGTCAACAGCCAACTTACACGCATGACTAGGCACACGACAAGAAGAACAACAAGTAGCTTATGAAATTACTGGTCGGGACTCTATCTCCCCTCACAAGAGTCGAAGCCACTTATCCTCCACAACGACCGTCTCCGCGCCTAGGATTTTTTGAGTCGGTTGCTACTCTGAAAAATTAACCATGTGAGTAAAATACGAACTCCAGCAGCCCTAATTTAATTAATATTGATTACACAGAGTAAAGCGGACTGGAGGAAAACATCAAAGATACATATAAGATAAACAGACCGTGCGCGAGATTATATCCGAGTAGGCCGGCAGGACGGTTTACCAAAGTAATGTGTTCCGGCGGATACGGGGCGGAGATATTACAGGCGGGCGTGTCGCTTACCACCACGCACGGTGTTAGGTTAGGTACACGTTCCCCCCCCACCTCCAACGGGTTCTCCATCTCTCCGCCGCAGGGAGCCGGGAGAGGTATTCTCCAGTGGCTCCCATGGCCTCTGGACGACGGGATCGGGGCAATCCGTCGCCCGCGCGACTGCAGGAGGCCGAGGAGAGAACGCGCTGCATGTTCCGGCGCGCCCTGGAAAGGGAGGGTTCATCCCTCCCTCTCGAGGTGGAGCCGCGCAAGCGACCAGCGCCAGCAAGGTCGCGGTTGAGTACACACCCGCGTTCCCGTGACCCTGTCATTAGGCGATGAGGTGGAACATCGTGGGGGTTTTAGTCGGTGCAAGTCCGACATAACTCGCCCCCGCGAGGACGGGTATGCGTAGGTATTTCCCCCACGTTAAACAAAAAAAAATGTATACGTTTCCCTAGGAGCTTGCCTTAAGCGGAATATCCATACAAACGACATACAAATTAAACCGTGTCTTCGGAATATCATTACAGATGTACTTTGGAAATCCATTAAAAACTCGGATTCTGTATAATATCTTACAAGTAAACTGCGGAACCGATTGACGTGGAGTGGGGATTTTGGTGAGGCCTACGTCCAGCAGTGAACGTCTATCGGCTGATGATGATGATGAAACTGCAAGCTTATCACTAACGCTACGCTTATGTCGTAACCTTGTGTATATATTCGATGCGAACAGTTAACAAGCAAACCAGACTGCACGTCCCAGTTTCGTTGTCCGTCCATAGCATAGCATCGTATCGCATCGCAACGCATTGCATGCAGAGCAGTGCATGCATTGAAGTGCAGTACAGTATATTACACAAATTCAAATCGCAAGCGTGTTTCAAATGAAATGGCGTAACAAATTCATTAGAACATTGCACACCAGCTCCGTGCTGCTGCAGTGTAACAGTTTCCAGTTCCTTCGGAGCGAGCTCGCGCGTTTATTGGAATTTGGAAGTGGGCGCACGAACCAGTTCCGCCAGTTTACCTCATCTGTCTACCTGTCGTTTGTGTACCCGCTTTACAATTGGATGATACCGGCGAATGGATCTATGAATACTGTAGCCTTCCTTATATCATCATATGACCTTATGGCTCATCACCATCTTCAGACGAAAAACATTCAACGCTGGACATAAGCCTTCTACAAAGATGTTCCCACGAGTCCTGCAGTGCTCGCATCTAGCGGTTTTCTGCGACCTTCACCAGATTATCGGTCCACATTGTGGAAGGGGAGGGGGCTTCCCAGCCTAGTACATGCATACTACATATATATATATATATTTCTTTCATCCACTAAAATGTTTAATTTTAGAATCCTCCTTGGAAGCTCCAGTAATAGCACAAAATTAACGTAATTGTAAACTGATTATTGATAGTAAAAACCCCGGTACATAGCGCCGCAGCGCACGCGCAGTAATGTGTACACACTACCGTGTTTCTATTTGAAAGGCGCTGTAGCGCTAGTGAAATTATTGAGGCGAAGATAATACATTACGTATCAATCAGTCTTAAGCAATGTGGTGCTGTATCAACATCCTAACTAACGCCACATTGACAGGCGGATCCTTCCATTGCAGTAGTGTCGGACTCGGAGCACAGGGAGGCTTGAGGTTAGCTCTGCCTTTTGTAGCAGACGACTAACAGAGTGTTCAGATTTATGAGTCTTGAAGGTCCTGGAGTTCGCTTATTGAGCGACGAGATGACATTCATTATGACATTGTGCAAATCCCAGTGGGACGGCAAATATGAATTATCTAATTTTTGTTTGAGCATCGTCGGAATGCTGTAGAGGGCCTTACCTCTTCCTCCGACATGATTATGCTTATACATACAATCGCAGCGAGACCGCTGCCTTCAGCAGGAGATCCAAAAGCTTCTAAGCTGATCAAAAACAGGGTTTTAGTAGATGAAAATCCTAGGCAACCCTGCAACCCTGACTGCGTAACAGAGGTATATCTTTAGAAGATTTCTCCTGAACATCAAAAGAAAGCTTATTATTTATAAAACATTAATTACTGTACTCTGGTGTAGTGCAGTGGTGGCTGGAGCGTTTTAATTGGCCACATTAACTCGATCATCTAAACGTTGCAGTATAGCCTAGATTCATTCTAGTATATCTAGAAACAACAGATGCACTGCGGATGTGCGTTACACGTATTCTATTTCCAGTGCGTGGATTCCGGAAATGAAAATCTCGCGACGATGAAGATTTAAAAATCATTCAAATTTACTTCCAAGAGCTGGCAACAGGAGCGTGGTTTACCACATGTTTAAATCTATCTGTCCTCTGCGTTTTGGAAATATAATTGTGCTATTGCTTGCATCTGTCACCAAGCGCTTTAGTTTCTAATAATTTAGTGCACCACGTATCTTATCTTTGCTTTTAGCTCACGTCTTCCTTGCCAATGGGTTGGCTGGAAGAAGTTGCGTTTTGAGCGATAAGACCGCCCATGGTACATTTATATATATATATATATATATATATATATATATATATATATATATATATATATATATATATATATATATATATATATATATATATATATATATATATTCCATATCTTGTAACTGGTGTACAATGAAGGATAAATAAATATAAATTTATATATATATATATTTGTGTTTTATATATAAATATGTATATGAGATACCCGTAGATCCATTGACCCATCATGACATCTCTGAAACTTCTAGATGGTCACACACTCAATATTTATTAGAGATATTGCTTCTGCCGTTTAGAGGTAAGCTAAGAATGGATTTTACAAAATTTCTGCCCCGAGCGGGAAATTTCAAATCCTTGTTTCGGCCAGCCAAGCGGCGGCGCGGCGCGGCGCGGGGCGAGGAGCGGGGAACTGGTCGCGCTATGATCAGCTAGAATATGGCAGTAGCCTCACATGCCTAACAGTATATGGGGCGCTCTGTCCCTCTACATATTATAGGTTTATTTTTAACATTAAAGATTTCTTACATACCTCTATTTTTTCTGCATCCTCTCTAACACCACTTGTGTTGTGGCGACCTGCAGCCGGCAGGTAGTTAGTTAGCTAAGGGATCTAGCACCTACGTTCTATATACTTGTCCCATGTCATTAGAGCAATAGTAATATTAAAGTTAAATCTTAAAACGGCAAACAGTAATGATTCACTCGCGAATTCCTAATTCGCGAGCTCTATGAAACTGTAAAAGTCCTCGAAAAGTCGAAACACTAGGAGAATATGCAAAAACACCAAAAATCACAAAAAAAACGTCTCACTGCTGGAGTGAAGCGCGCGCGCCGCCGCTAATTGCACGTAACGGTGCGCGGAATCGAACCGCGGAACGCGCGCCGCCCGTGAACACACCGCGACGGCTCAGCTTACACGGGCACGCGCACGCGCACCCACACACACATACGTACGCGCACGCGCACGCACGCCATGTACCGCTAGCTCACACGAAAACATCATCTATGCAATTTATTAACGTAACGAACACATGATTCTGTTATCTCATCGTCTTCAGTCCACTCGTTACACGTCCACCGCTGGACAAGGGCCTACACTTACGATTTCCGCACGGGTTGCTCTCACTTCTTTTTTACCTAACAGCGACGAGACGACCGGGACGTTCACCTAATGATAAGTGATACGCCTGCCTATAACACCGTGGCGTTAGTTAATATGTTGGTAATACACTGCACCGAATTGTGTTTGTGGCCTTAAGACATCATAACATTTTAAGTCTCGTTACCCCAGTAATAACACTAGTTACAGCGTCCTTCAAACCGGAACAAAGTAATGTATGTATACTGCTGTTCGTTGGCTGCAACAGGCGCTGCGTTAGTACCTACCTAGAAGGTCTCCGGCAACAGACGACTACCACCAGTACTATCCATATGCGAGCATTCTAAGCGAGCCTCACCTACGTCGTGTCATCTCAAATTAAGCACTTAACTTTAAGTGAAATCCGTCAACATGTTGTAGTTAAAAAATTAACATTATATCAGAGCTATTGTTATTGTATCTTAAAATATGTGCGTACACAAAGCTGCGCCGCGACCGATCCAGGAGTCGAGCACGGACCTGGCGGAGCGCGCTGTCGGAGACCTTCACCTTTTGAAGAGAAGGCGCTACAAACAACCTTGCTGTACTCGTAAGTTAAAGTATATCAAGTTGCGGTGAATAGTGATCCGCGGCGTGCGACGGACTTATGGTATCTCATGGAACATTGTACACGCGCCCATAACAATGTGGCGGTAGTTAGGGTGAGTCTATTAGCGCTGGCATTTCACTAGCTGCGGCGTCCTTCAAACCGGAACTAGATAATATTCACAAATTACTCCTTAGCATTAGAAATAGGAACTGCGCTGATACCTGCCTGGACGGTCTCCGGCAACAGAGAGCTGCGCTTTGCTTTAACCAGGCATTGAACACCGCCTCCTTGTCGAACATGGACACGCTCTTCGAATAAAGTTGAATAAATAAAGTGGTACGTCCGCTCCACCAAGTTACTCAAGTTACAAGTTAGGTGAGGATTATGCATACGTTGAATATAGACGATGCGAAAAAAGTGCCGTCAGCGCCGAGCTGATTTCACTTTCATGTTATGCTTCAAGATTAGGGTCACCGAGTGCACGCGCACGCGCACGCGCCGTGTGCCCCGGCGTGCGCGCACAACCCTTACATCTACACAAACAAACCACACTGACGTTCTCGTAAAATACTATTCTCGTCTGTCTGTACGTTCTGAAGGAATTTTTATTACATTGTATGTATGTAACAGGGTATAACTTAGGTACAAGTTACCCGGGTCACTAAACTCCACCACTAGAGCGTATCAACTCTTATATACCTCAAAAATGTAAATAAAATAAACAGGCTACGCCTGCAGGACATGAGTCTGTTCGCTCATTCATCTATATCAATATCACCGTCAGCCGATTGAAGCCCACTGCTGGACTTATTCAGATCTTAACACCTTAGTCCTGTGGTGCTAGTCTCCAGCGTGTACAGAACCCGAAACGTTGGATTGGCCAGGTGATAGAGGCCATAGAAACGCCTATATAAAATACTACACAAAAAGCTTCAAGTAGATCTGACTGACGTAACATTGTTAAGGAAATGTTACCGATGTGCAGCCACGACCCTCAGCATCAAGCAACCGACTCAGAGGCAGACTTGTCTAGCTCCTTTGCTCTCTTCTTAAAGATTACTAAGGAACAGGCACGGACATCATGATGAGGAACATTCCAGAGTTTCACCGCTTTACAGTAAATGAGTCACTGCAACGTTTTTATAAATCATGTTAATGTTTTACGAAGGATTTACAAAAGCGATGTCGATTATCTGGTCCGGCCTGGACGGTCCTTGGAATAAAGTGCCCCCTGCCCCCCTGCCCCCCGCCACGAAACACCGGTGATACTTTGTTATGTTGTTTCTTCTATTTCTTGTTTCCGCATACAGTACTGTTCAATCGCACGTTTAAGAATGCCAGCTCCTCACAAAACAAACCCTCCTGCCCAGAACCGAGCCGCCGCTTTCGCCCCAGTGTTCGAGTGCGACACCGCGGCACAAACGCGGCAACACCACAAACGCGGCAACACCACAAACGCGGCGACGTCACAAACGCGGCAACACCACAAACGCGGCAACACCACAAACGCGGCAACACCACAAACGCGGCAACACCACAAACGCGGCAACACCACAAACGCGGCAACACCACAAACGCGGCAACACCACAAACGCGGCAACACCACAAACGCGGCAACACCACAAACGCGGCAACACCACAAACGCGGCGACGTCACAAACGCGGCAACAGCACAAACGCGGAGACGTCACAAACGCGGCGACAGCACAAACGCGGCAACACCACAAACGCGGCAACACCACAAACGCGGCAACACCACAAACGCGGCAACACCACAAACGCGGCAACACCACAAACGCGGCAACACCACAAACGCGGCAACACCACAAACGCGGCACACCACAAACGCGGCGACGTCACAAACGCGGCGACGTCACAAACGCGGCAACAGCACAAACGCGGAGACGTCACAAACGCGGCGACGTCACAAACGCGGCAACAGCACAAACGCGGAGACGTCACAAACGCGACGACGTCACAAACGCGGCAACAGCACAAACGCGGAGACGTCACAAACGCGGAGACGGCACAAACGCAAAAGTTATATGCGCCAAACAAGTTGCATTACTACAGCGTTTTCAATATATCTTCTTGCATTATCTTCCTCGGGGACACTCATTGTGGAGGATAGATTTTTTTATACATTTAAGTGACAAGACGAACTGGACGTTCACCTGATGGTAAGTGATAGGTCTGCCCATGACAACGTGACGCTAGTTACGATGTTACATACAGCACTACATTGTGCTTGTCGCTTTGGGAGATGGCATGTTAGGACAGCCTTATTACTCCAGTAGTTTCACTACCTACAGCGCCCTTCAAACCGAAACACAATAGTGTTAGCACACTGCTCTTTGGCGGCAGAATTCAGCGCTGCTGTGGTACCCACCTAAACAATAAACACTATCATCAATGAAAGTGTTTTGTCTCAAAACAATTTAACAGATTCACTTACGTGTGTACACGTGCATGTGCACCTGCACGTGCTATCAACAAATAAGTTATCTTTTATATAACAAAAAGAACTTAAAACAATGAGCACACTGTAACCACAAACAGGTGTTTAGCGCGTTATCTATATAGTTGTTTGTTGGTTTGTTTGTTTGTTTGTTTACATAATAGGGTTATATTTTTTATTAGTACAGTTTTGCAAGTAACGAGCAGTAGTTTACAGTTGCATCTTCGTTTTGCATCTTCGTTTAACTTGAACCGGTTCCGGTTCCGGCACCGTGCGCGGTCACGGCGCGAGTTAAGTTTTTCTAAAGTAAACGCTTTCTTCTGCAGTTAATTAAACGAACGCGACCACTTCAAATGAAAATGTTACTTCAAAAATGAATGCGCGCGCGCACTCTAACTGCATTCAAATAAAACAAATAACACTGTTTAAAGTTTTCGTACGTGACGCCAAGGGCGATAGCCGCACATGTTTTATGATAAATATTATTATAATGGAGTTTCCTCCCTTAAGGGTGGCATGTTAGTCCCCTTGTCACAAAACTTTAGTTTACTTCAAGTCTCATAAAAAACAAGCTGAAGCTGAAAAAAGTTAGTATGAAAACCAAGCCGTCGCCGTGTCAATAACATATCGCAGTGTAGATAAATAACTTGGGGGATTGCTTATTTGCAACTTATAGTTTTAACAAACGTTACCATTTCCCGTTCAGAACGAAGTATGCAAATTGCACCAACGCAGCGGCAGGGTTCCGTATATCAAAGTCGGTTGCCTTCCCGCCTGTTACACCGACACATTAACAACATGATAGTGGTAGCCAGCCGCGGTGGTAGCCAGTTCGGAATGGCTGCAACACGTGGCTCCCAGACAAACCTGGAACCTGCGCGTTGCAAGGGCGCCCGCACCTGCGTCGCCGCAACTGTTGAACATTCTCACTGAAGAAGAACCGTAATGTTCATAGTCACACTTCCGGTGTACATCCTCCCACAACAATGTGATCACAGTTGGGATGCATATACATAGCCCATGCATATATATGCATTGCCCTCGTCGCCTTTACATGTGACATGTTAAGTGTTATTACACCAGTCATTTTACTTCTTACAGCGCCCTTCAAACCCGACCATAGTAACGACTTTATGAGAGGTACGCTCATTTCATGGCTTATCAGGACGGCGTTCCGGCTTCCTGAACAAATCACTATCTAATGCTACGAGATGTAATAAATAATAATTTAGTGATGTGCATCTGTTGCGCGTCGCACCGGCACCGGACAGCTACACGTCTTGCATCAGCATCATTTCGGTAAGTTGCCTCCCGTCGATGCACACGGGCCTCATTTATGATTTCCTTTTATTGTTTATAATTATTTATACATTTGCTAAATACTTACCCGATACTGATAAATGTACGATAATGAAATAGATGTTTAGTTATGTAAACAAAATATACAATAGAATATCTACTCCATTAACAACTACAATGATAAAACAAATCTTCAGAAATGGCAGGACCTTAAGAACTACTACGGCTTGATGAATTCTTTGATAATAAAAATAGTCTTCGTTTGTAATTTATTAGTTTTTTTTAATTGATATATTTGTCACATTTGATAATGAAGAAATTTGTTACATTTAAATTAGAAATGAATAAAGAAATAGAAATGCTAATAGAAAATGATGAATACACAAAAATGTACACGAGTCAAAATAATTTAGGCGCGTCCTTGAAAAAGTTTGTAAACAAGGAGGTCCGCCGTCCGCCGCCGCTCGCCTACATTCTCCGGCTCGACAAACTATTCAGAAGCAGTGGTGCGGGCGCGCTCACCTGTACCCCGCCGCGCACGCGCCGCACGCCGCCCGCTCGCACCCGGGGCGCTCCGCCCGCGAGCTAGCACGCGGCTGCAGTGACACTAAAAACTTGATACACTACTTTGTTCCGTATGTAGGACGCGATTCGCGCGGGACTACCCTCGAACGAGGCAACGCACACGACCGTCCGCGGCGCCGTCCGCGGGCCGACTGGCCGGCCGGCGGGCGCGCGGGCCGCCGGCCGGAGGAGGGCTCCAGATAATTGCATTAAACCGCAGTTTAGAAAACCAATGATCGTATAGGACACGCTTTATTCGCTTTACCAATGGACTAACGCAATTATACATGATTTGCACTTAAACTTTCCAATTATTAAAAAATGTTATGATATCGTAAATTACTTGCAAAAATATTCAAGGTTTCTTATTCACACACACATACACACACATAAACGTACACCCCACTTAGTAAACTTTAATGCGGTGTTAATGGGTCGCTGTGAAATTGAGGAACTTCATGGAGATCTGTACAACTGCTCCCAATTATCTTATTCTATGTAACCACTCCATAAAAGAAGGAAGTAGACTCTCCTTCCGTCGTTTTGCCGCGTTCAGAGCACATTGGCTCACAGAGGTCAGCTCACTGAGCCTGGAGCGGCCGACTCGAAATAACCCTCGCTCTGACCTCACCGTGAACAAGGCGGAAACCAGTTCAGGGGCTCCTGTCCTGCTTTACTACAACACATCGGTTCGGCAATAATTAATTAAGACGTTATAGATATGTTATTCATTCAGCATTATAGTGAGGCAACGACTGTTTCCTCACAGAGATATCTGATTCGGTTCGAGTGAGGTTGGCATGGTTACCTCCCACCCTTGTGCTATAAATTTTCACCTTAACAACCGGCATTCAGAGTGTTCTGAGCAAGCACTGTCAGTTAATGGTGGTGAGTGTTGTCACTTAAATTCATGTGAAATCGAGGTCAAGCCTCATTGGTCACGAATGTAAAATAGGCACAGCTTATTTTTTTATTTGAATAAGCGACGAGACGAGCGGAACGTTCACGTGATGGTAAGTGATACGCTCGCACATAACAACGTGGGGCTCGTCGCCTGAGACACAATATGTTGAGTCTCGTTAGCCCAGTTACACTAGCTACAGCGCCCTTCAATCCGGAACACAGTAATGGTGGTGCGTACCTCTGGAGGGTCTCCTGCAACGGAGACCTACCAAATGGATACCACCAGTTATTTATTGTATATGCAATATATCCATTGCATAATATTAAATATAAACAATTTTTATTAGTATAACAAAAAACAAGGATAACATTGTTTGTGTATTTGCATAAAATTACAAAATGTTGGGTTCTTATGGCAAGGTTCCACTTCTGTGGTGCTGGCCGAGCTAAGCTCGGCTGCGACTCCTCGAAAGCGGACTCGGGGGCAGCGCCCGCCCTACACCGCGCCCCCTCACCAACCCCGACACACCCCCGACACACACCTGACACCTCGACGATCACAAACACATCACCTCTTGGCCACCAACGAGCTCCAGCATAATGTTTAAGTAATTTTTTTTATATTACCTTGTTACAAGAAAATGTATTGAGCACCGGGTTGACATTGCTTTCATATTGAAAACGACAACTGAACAAAGCGCCGCCGCACCGCGCCGCCGCACCGCGCAGCCGCACCGCGCCGCCGCACCGCGCAGCCGCACCGCGCCGCCGCACCGCGCAGCCGCACCGCGCCGCCGCACCGCGCAGCCGCACCGCGCCGCCGCACCGCGCCCCCGCACCGCGCCGCCGAACCGCGCAGCCGCACGCACGCGAGCATACGTGCGTGTGTGCGTGAGTGCGTGTGTGCTTCCGTGTGCACCTGTGTGCGTGCTTCCGTGTGCACCTGTGTGCGTGGTTGCGTGCGTGCGTGGGTGCGTGTGTGCGTGCGAACGTGGGTGTTTGCGCACGTGCGTGCATGCTTGCGTTTTTGCTTTCGTGCGTGCGTGGGTGCGTGCATGCATGCGTACGTGCTTACGTTCTTGCTTTCGTGCGTGCGTGGGCGTGTGCATGCGTACGTGCATGGGTGTGTGCTTGCATTCTTGCTTTCATGCATGCGTGGGCGCGTGTGTGCGTGGGTGTATGTGTGCGTACGTGCGTGCGTGTGTGCATGCGTGCCTGCTTGCATTCTTGCTTTCGTACGTGCGTGGGTGTGTGTGTGTGGGTGTGTGTGTACGTACGTGCGTGCGTGCGTGTGTACGTACGTGCGTGCGTGCGTGTGTGCGTGCGCGCTTGCGTTAGTGCTTTCGTCCATGCGTGCGTGTGTGTGTGTGTGTCAACGCACATTAATAAAACATTTTTATTGTAGACATACACATTCTGATCTTTAAACAACCTCCGATCTAATGACCTCTTTGTCTAGTTGTGTTGTGGTGATCGTTGACAGTCGCAGCGACTTCCAGCGGAAAGAAGGTTCTAGCCGGCAGGTCGGCCGATTCCTCCTGGAGTAGCATTTTGTCTGATGTTGAATCTCTGAGTACTTCATCCATACAATGCTCCCTGTTGTATTTAATAACATGATATGTGCTTCCCCGAAAGCTCTCCTTTCCAGCCTTATACACTAGTCCTTCCAACTTTTCGTTATTGCCAACTGAAACTGCTCTGTGGACCTGGCTCTGGCCTCCCTCTCGCTCCAGCTAGCCAGCGACAGCATACGGTCTTCTCATAGGGTAAGCATGTCATATTCGCCTTGTTCATGTGTGATGTGTGGGTTTGAAGCTCTGTAGGCTTTTGTTCCATCGAGGAGCAGGTTTAGGGGGTGAAATGAATGAAAAACTTGCTTGTACACAATCTCTAATATCGCGTTAAGCTGTTCAGCGAGATGATGAGGATCAGAAGCCGCAGACATAACAGATACACCATTTTGTATACTAATGAACTATTGCAATATTTCTCGAGCTCCATTTTGAGGATGTTTTAATGGACGGATAACGATTAAAAACCTTGGCGTGTGATATAGCTCCTAGTGGTTGGTCTCCGTTTTAATAAAGTGAGCTGATCCAGGAGGACTTCGCAGGTGATAGGACAATGTCCCGACAAAACATCCAAGTTCGGATCGACCTTTCAGTTTTTGGACATTTGGATGCAAATGAATGCTAAAGTTACACCTACGTGACTAGAGAGCCTTCGGCCGCCCCTGACACCACAGGAAGTTGGTACGTCTCCGTAATTACGTACATACATGTGCTCGTACATACAGTACATCACGCCTCGTTCCCAGTGGGGTAGGTAGAGAGGCTCCGTAATTAAGGACCATAAATCCTCTTTCAGTAAGGAAGTCGGCCGAGATTGCTTTACTCTTGGCATTGAAATATCCTGCAAGCAGTAACTACCCTGTTTTAAGGCTGTCTATAATTTCCATTTTAATTTTCTTTTTTTTTACGTCTTCCTCTATACGGCGGTCTCCTTCGAGATAGGCGCTGGTGGTTACTATACGGAGGTCGCCGGTCTCCAGGATCGCGGACGCTGTTTTTTGTAGTCTATTGTCGATTTTTCACCACCGTATAGGATTTATCTAGGACATCAAACGCTGATTTGACAGGAGCAGTTCCTGAATCATTTTGAATGATGTCGCTAGGACACAAAAGATGGCTTTATTACTCATACAGGGCTCCTTTAAGAGTAGGATCAGGAATCAGATTCTGATCGCATCAACTAGTCGATCTTTAGTGGGCGCGTATCCTGTATTTAAATTAGCCTGAAGGACTTTAACTGAGTTGAGAGCTCCTGGGCCCGTTTAAACAATATTGCACCCGTAATCGAGCTAGTCTTCCTCATGCTACCACACTGAACATCCGGGGCCGTATACTGGGTGTGCTGAGTGGCAAGCAGTGTTGACTCGCGCGCCTTGCATCTGAGTGACGTCAACGAGCCCTGCAGGCTCTAGTTTCATCTTAGCCAGCGCAGGATCCGCAGATTGTATCGTATCGTATATATATATTTGATCATTGATCGCTTGTTATGCAGTTGTTTGGTGAATAGGTCATGGTCTGCCTGTGACAATACTTCCATAAAAGTACATCTCTCCTCCTCAACACTGCAGCTTTCCACTACCTTCTGTCATCTAGCTCTAAGGATTGCTGAGACGCCTATGCCCTTTTCTATAACGTTGACGCAGGTTTTGATCTTTCGCACGATGTCGTCGCTAGAATGCCAGGGTCGACGGATTCCTCCAGTAGATTGTATCTCGGTCCGGTCCCTACGTGAGCCTACGTAAGGCTGGGGTTCGAAGGTAAGACTCCCGAGGTGGCAGAGCAGGCGCTCTCGTTACTAACCTCGCCAGTGTGATTCCTCACTCACTAGCGCCGTTCTCAGGGGAGCTGTTACCCCCTCTAATTGCTGCTTGGCGTCTGTCAGAGAGATCTCTAATCTCTAGCATATCTTATGCTAACAACAATAATTTTGTCCACAAATCTCCGATTGCTCTGTTTAAAGTGCGAGAACTGCGCGTTGTAGTGAGTGACGACTGCGGAGGAATAACACCATTACATTTGTGTATTTAGGTTTTAAGATTTGATCCATCCCTAAAGATCAAACACTTAAATCTAGCTTTGCACAAGTACTAGTTCCAAAGCAGATGGAAGCTAACACCGAGCACTGAAAGGGTTTGCCTTTCACCTAAATGCAGGCTAACCTTTCGCTCTAGCCTAGGCCTCAGACTTTCACTTTAAACAATGAAATCAATTACATTATTCACTTAGACTGTACTTACTTTACCTATAGTACTTAAGTATAAACTTATTGGTAGCAAGGCTGTACTCCCACTTTATAAGAGCCGCACAGCACCTGTTTTTGTTGCCAAATAGTAATGTCTGAACATTATTAGGTTCTGGTTTGAAGGCGTTGTAGCTAGAGTAATAACTGAAATAAGGGGAATAAAAGGGCGGACCAACTGGCCAAGGAAGCGGCCCTGAAGAGCAAAATAATACTGGAGTACGAGGATTGCCCCGTTTCCTTCGTCAAGCGGCAGCTCAGGCCGAAGACGCTTGACGAATGGAACAGGAGGTATGCGGAAGGTCCTACGGCTTCAACAAAGAAGATTTTCTTCCCGGACGTCGCGTCGGCATATCACTCACTTCGTCGGCTGGAACTCGACACAGTCTTGGCCCAGATGTTCACTGGTGCCATCGCCTCTCTGATGGATGAAGACGAAAGTCGTGAAGTATTCTTGAAATACTGTAGGAGAGTGGTGAAAAGAGTATTGGGGGAGAATAAAAGGTAAAGAAAACATATTAGGACTTAAGAAACGTTAAAGAATAGAGGAGGAAGATCGAAACAGAAGAAAGAAAAGAAGAATATGCTACAGTGAATGATTTGTTTCAGGCTTCCCCCCCCTCCCCCTCTTCAGAAAGCGTCTTCACTCCAAGAGGATGGATAAAAGAAGGAAATGGAATGAGAATGACCAAGAAATGAAGTTAGTGAAAGATAAGTATAGAATGAAAGACGGAGGAATGATAGAGGATTAAGGAAATAAGATAGATCAAAAAAGATGATATGTGATGAAAGTACAAGGCCCTGACCCAAAACACGCAGGGAGAACGATAAAAAAAAAAATAACAGATAACGAGACTCAACATTTTTGTCCAGACGAGGAGCGCAATGTGGTGCAGTGTATAATATCCTAACCAGCGCCACGTTGTTATGGGCGGGCGTATCACTTATCATCCGGTGAATGTGTCGCTCGTCTCGTTGCATAATTGAATAATAAAAAAATATTCAATATTAACAACTCGAACACAATCGTATTATCCTTATACTGTAATTCCGCTCTCCAGATATTGTTGCCTCTTCCGATCATCACCCAACAGCATCCACGTGTAATGTTGTTCCCGTATCATCAGGTATATTTGCCGGACGCCATGCACCAGCGTGCGATCTCTTGAACAGTATTTATGAAATATCGGTTGTTAAACTGTTTAATAACGGACGGTTCGTTCCTACCTGCAGCTGTTTGCAACACTTTGCTGTTCATCATTTCAAAAATGACGTCATGACGTCAACACATAGAGAATCATCATCATCGCCATATTTGACGAGAATGATCGCTTTATTTATTGCATGAGGAATGTACACAAGTAATTCTTTACATTTGTTATAAATAATGTTCCCTTTGTTCTGCGCGCATTGCCTACCTTTTCATACATTTTTCGAGAAAAATGTAGCTTATTGAAGTTAAGCGGAAACAAGGAGTGGGTGGAGGTGGTGGTGGGGAGGTGTGTGCAGTAAATATACTGCGTGCTTCATCAGTCGGGCGACAGCTTAGCATCGCTCAAATGGCTGCTCCTTAGTTATTATTTTCTGTGATGTGCTAATATATGGCCTCGACTTCACCCGGTGTTAAGTGACACTGAGACCGTGTATGCTCAATATATACATCAGCAGATTTACAATACGGGCTGGAAGCTAGCCACGCGAGTTCGATAGAATCTAACCACCAACCACAATTGTGTTTGTTCGTATCAAATGTATAATATAATTTATTGGCGATAGGTCTCTGTAGCCAGACACCGTCTAGATAGGTACCACTGCAGCTCCTATTGCAGCCGACAAACAGTACTGTATTCCAGTTTGAAGGGCGTTGTAGCTAGAGTATTTACTGGAGTAACGAGACTGATCATCTTATGACTAAGGCGACTGGAGCAATGTGGAGTATTGTACAACATCCTAACTAGCGCCATGTTGTTATGGGCGAGAGTATCACTTATCATCAGGTGAACGTCTAACTCGTCTCGTCATTTACATCATCTTATAAAAAATATTACGCCATCTATTATCTAAAATATGAACTATTCACAAACAGAACAGCTTCTCCCTCGACCCCACGCGGAATATAATCGTCATCCGGAATGATTTCATTAGTTGCGCAAGTTAATTAACATGTTGTATGTGAAGACGCCGAGCAGGGCGTTGCCGTGTGCACCAAGTACCTGGCGCCACGCCACGGACAGGCCGCATCGTGGCCTGGTCTTCAAAAACAACTATAACATCTATTCTTACAGCCAACAAATATTTAATCTCAGTAACTGCCATTAGTTCAGTGCGTATCGTTTGTTAACACTGACCAAGCAAGTTCAATGATAATATGTATATAGTTTATTGGCACAGCAAAAAACCTTTCTTTATAAATTAATACAACATTAATTAAGGGTTAAAATAAAAAAGATAAACACAATGCCATGAAATTATTTTTATTAGTGAAAAAACATTTTTATTATCACTTACATTTCATTACATTCACCCAACGTACGGACGCGCACACGCAACCATGAAGTTATTTAATGAAGCCCGCGCGTCGCGAGCTCACCGGGCGCGGGCGCGGGCGAGGGCGCGTGCACAGGCGCATGCGCGGACAGCTGCGTGACCCGATCGGTTACCGCGCCGTATTGTCATTGTTATTACAATTCATTTCACTATTATTATCTATTTTTATTAATTAGTTTAAGTAATATATGTCATAGTTAATAGATTCGAGTTGAACAACGTTAATAATTATTGAATAATCTAAATATATTGTACATTTTTGTATAGATGGGACAATATCTACATAAAAATAAATTTTTCCATCAACTAATTAAGAGAGGTCGAATATATACTTCTTAAATTATATTTTTGTATGAATTTTTAATTTAGATCTTTATCCTGCCGCAATGGACAGGATATATTTGGAGATCGCAGTATTGCTGTGACATCACACCGAACACGCGCACACGCAAAAGACACACATTACGAATTAATCACTACATTAGACACGCGTCAGATCCAAAAGTAAGATTCATTTCATTCAATCTCGCTCTGCTCTCCTTGGTTGGATTGTCATTTCAACATAATCTTGTAATGCTGCTTGTTGTGTTTGCACTTGCTATGGGTTCATGTTTTTTCTGCGATGGGAAATGTTACAAAACTGATCCAATATTAAAAGAAAAACATAGTCTGCGCACATTTGCAGCGCCGGTACATATAGTAACCGTAACAAATATCTTTTAATCGAATAAGAGCAAGGACCGCGCGAGATAGCACCCGATAGGAAATGATACGCTCATCTACAACAATAAGACGCTAGGATGTTCACACTGCACCACATTGCGCTCACCGCTATAACGGTTACTACATAATATTAAAGTAGTCATTCCACGACAGCGCCTTTTCTAATGGGTTTCTTGAAGGCACTCGTCACCATTATAATATACACAATAAAAAGGCATTGCGACGACACAAGAGGCACGGCAGGCCCACCAGAGGCACAATGAGGTCGCACACGACACGCGGCTGGTGCACGAAACTGGTGAGTATCACAGGACGGGATGGACCCACGGTTCATGTACATGTATAAAAATAACTTGCAAAGTTTAACAAATCATTTACACTTTAACTTTGTTAGTAGGTATTGCTGTCGACATTTGTTTACAACAGCGTGCAAATAAATAAATAAATTAGTACTTTTATGTGATCAAAACATTGTGAAGAAGAACGAAAAAATGTGATGCCGTTTATATATAGTAAGACAATTATTACATAATATGCAATAGTAATAGTGCAAGCGAAGAAAAAGCTATCTACCACTCATTAGTCCAATTAGTTAAATTAAAAAATGTTATTTAAAAATTTCATATGAAAATATTAACGCTCAGATTTCATTAAATTCATCATCATCAGTCGTCAGATTCTACAGCTGGACGAAGGCCTCTCGCAAAGATCAGACCAAGTGTTAGTTTGTTCAAAGTACGTACAATTACAATAATGCACGTTACGACAACGTCCACGAAAAACAGAGCTCGCCAACTTGTGGTGCTGCTGCACGTGGGCTCCTGACTTTGTTTTTGTAAAGCACTTATACTGCACTAAACGAACCTATTATATCAATATATAAGTGTAGAGTTGTTACGCAACACGGAATTGTTTTCATTTGTCAATTTGAAAATTATCATTTTATATTAGGTAAGCCTTTCTGCACCTGCGCATCTAAGCTCCAAGTTAAAACTGACCTGAACATCTACTCCCTGTAAACATTGTAAAGTTCATTATGTAAATGTCGTACTTGGTGTAACGTGGGCGGCTCCATTCGCCGCTCGCGGCGGACGTGAACTCGCTCTAGTAACACCTAAACTAGACCAAAACGAGGTCAGGATTAGGAATTGTTTTTCGGAATCCATCAATTTAATCTATGTTTTTCGTATGTGTATATACTGTACTGTACGTACGTTTTGAATAATACATTAATGTATTTATCTAAACTATAAAATAAAGGTAAACGAATAAATAAGACGATAAATTAGATTAACGCTAACCAACTCCAACAGAGACCCGCGGCACCAGGCAATTCATATACAAGTCTCCATCTGCCACTGATGCCGTCGTATCAGTTTCCTCATTTCCTTAACATCAGCTCAGCGCATGAATGATCTTCGCTTCAAAAGATACAGCTTTATAGAGCGCTGTCTCTGTCGCACTCACACATATCTGAGACTACTTCTCTGGGGGAGTGTCACGACATGACGTCGTAGTCCAGCATTAAGCTACAATGGAATATTTAAAGACATGTTTCCTTGATAGATATAGAGCTGTGACAGCAGAGTTAGCAGCAGAGTAAAGTAGACATCGTCAACCACTTCACAATGCGGTGTACAGGACATACAGACAGAATAAAGGAGTTTAATCTACTTATCTAAAAATCATATCAGACTGCACATGTGGGGGTGTGCCGACATCCGCCGGCCGCTATTTCAGTACTTTTTTTGTTCCTGTTTGTCGCATGCAGTGGTGCAGCTGCAGCTCGAACACTCTTACCGTCAACGGACAGCAAATGTACCAGTTTAGTAACTGAGGGTTTAGCTTCAATAGATTAACATTTGACTTAAATTTTATAAAAACAATATTGAAACGTGCTCGAGGACTCCAGGACATTCTGGCGCACGTAATGTTGAATGCCGGAAATACGGTTATGCTTTTACGTCGGCAGGTTGGCCGGTATGACAGTCTTTAAAAAAGCTACCGCCATTTTATTATAACATGTGTCCGAGATGAAAGCGAGGCCACCGCGTCGCTAGCTCACCGGCGCACCCGGGCGTCGTGTTACGAGTAGAAGGTGAGCACGGCCGCGTGGTTGCCGCGCACGAGCAGCACGCGGTCCGCGGCGGTCGCGAGCGCGGCCAGCCAGGCCACGTAGAGCGCGGGCGGCACCACGGCGCGCCGGCGCGGCATCGGCTGCGTGACGCACACCAGCCGCGCGGACGAGGAGTGCTCGGCGATCAGCTCGCGCAGCCGCAGGTGCCGGTGCGTGCGGTCGCGCGCCGCCAGCAGGTCCGCTTCCGTGATGCCGCCTGCCGGAGGGGATCGCGACAGTTTTATGTTGTTCGCACCAGCCACCAGGCACTAGCCACTACTTACGGTTGTCGGCGTTATCGTCTGCGGTCATGAACGGCGCGACGAGTTTGTCAAAGTAGGCCAGCGTGGAGTCGCGCGGCTTACGATTGACGTCAGGCACCATTTTTAGTGCTGAGTAGTCAATGCGGAACTTCGATAGCAGCGACGCCATGCTAGAATAACGATTTGTTATGTATTATTCACTGTGTGCTTTACTACTAACGAATAGTTTAGCCGTCAGGTTGGTGGTACGGCTGAAGGGTTGGCAGTCCTTCATTGCGCATTCCAACCCCGCGCACGAGTGCCGCGGTCTCGGCCCCTACAACTAATCACGTATTATAATACAGTACATGTTAATGTGGATTTATTAGTTAAATAAATAAATGTATTAATAAACAAACACTGACTTCCTCTCCTCTATCTCCAGCTCGGTAGTCTTGTTGGCGAGGGTAAATACGCGGAGAGGGCAGGAGGACCACGCGCGTCGCGTCGACAGGATGTAAGGCAGCAGAAGTGTCAGGCCTGGATAGCAATTTTTTTTTAGATAATCTGTGGCGTTGTAATACTTATCTCTGATGAAATTTTAATTTAATCTGTTTTAATTAGAATAATATATGAATAAAACATATTTCCGTGTGCGGTGTGCGGTCCGCGGTGTACGATGTATGGTGCGCGGTGTGTGATGTACGGTACGCGGTGTGCGATGTATTGTGCGCGGTGTGCGATGCGCGGTGTGCGGTGCGCAGTGTGCGATGTATGGTGCGCGGTACGCGGTATGTGATATACAGTGCGCGATGTATGGTGCGCGGTGCGCGGTATGCGGTATGTGATGTACGGTGCACGGTGCGCCGTGCGCAGTGTGCGGTGCTCGCTGTGCGGCCACGCTTTGCTTTGCGAAACTGTATCCGTTTATTTACTCGAACTCGCTTCAAAAGTGTCAAGTGAGAAAGCTGTCAGTTAACTACTAAGAACTCAAATTTGTATACAATAAATTTCTTAAGTTTATTAATAATCAAGTAATCCCTATATTAAGTCACTTTACCAACCTGTGTTTCAAGTTAGATGCATTTCCGCAGCGATAAAACATACTACAATTACACCAGTACATAATAGCGGGAACAGTAACGATAGTCACTACTATAGACGGATTTCGGTGTTGTCAGCAATGTTAAAGCTATTAGAAAAAATAATAAATAAAAGACTAACTTAATACTTAGCAAAGTACAAAATTTTATCTAAAAATCTATTTGGCTTTAGACGAGAGAAATCGTTAACTCAGTAAATCAGTTAACTTATACAATAAAATTAATAAAATAATAAATTTCTAATCCATGAAACACGCTTTTAGAATGGTTAAAAACACTGGAGTATGACAACACGGAAGCACTGCTAAGGATCAGCTGAACTGCACTGAACTGAACGGATGCAGAAAACTCGCAACACATTTATTGCACTTAATTTTAATAAGTATAATACATTGCACTTTATATCTTCAGGTATCAGAATATCAGAATGTTGTTTTAAAATTACACAAGCACTTACCAATATATGTTTTTTTACCTACTATTCTTTTTTTATTGCTTTAACTTTATATACTTTTCTTTTAATTTATATCATTTATTTTTTGTGGCAGAGCGAAATTTTCTGATGGAAGCAAATTCTTGTTCACTAGAACATCTCCACCTAACTGTTGTTAATGGAATAGCAGGGAATGAAATTTTATAAACACTGACAGAAGCAACAGTCTGATGACTACGAGTACAATTAAATGATGTCCAGATATTGTCATGCCAATCCAATACCGACCACATATATATTAGGTGCTTACACATCAAATTGGCGTTTTGTACGGAAGAAATATAAAGTGAAATGTTTTTTTGTAAAATATATTTAATCAATCAAAGTATGCACCGCGTTGTTATCTATGCACATTTGCCATCTCATAGGTAGTGCATTGATCCCTTTACTAAAAAACTCTAGGGATGAGAATCAATAAACTCTTTGAAGGCGGTTTGGACTGCCGCATCGGAGTTGAATTTTTTTTCCTTGTAAGAAGTTGTCCAAATTCCGGAAACAATGGTAATCTCTTGGGATAAGGTCCGGGGAGTACGGTGGATGTCGCAGACATTCCAATTGTAGCTCATCTAACTTAGTGGTTGTTGTGCAGTGTGGTGGTGGTGGTGGTGTTGCGTTGTCGTGAAGCAGCAATGGCCTAGAGCGATTGACCAATCTCGGTTTTTTAGCAGCTAGTTCTTCCTTCATGGTCTGCCGTTGCTGACAATAGATGTCTGCTGTAACCGTTTGGCCAGATGTTAGAATGCTGCAGTGAGCGACACCGGCGCGAGTCCACCAAACACTCACAACTAACTTTTTCTGAGTCAAATTTCGTTTAGGGCAGGATTTGGCTAGGTCTCCAGGGTTCAGCCATTGCGACGAGCGCTTCCGGTTATCGCACAGTATCCACTTTTCATTACAAATAATGATTCGATTTAAAACCCCTCCATCATTACGTCGGCTGAGCAAAGTAACACAGCAGCAGCAGTCGGCGCGTGTTCGCAAGTTGGATTCACTCAATGCATGAGGTAGCCATCGTTCAAGTTTTATTACTTCCCCGATTTGCTTCAAGTGGATTAATACAGTTTTGTCCTTACCCCGAAGTTATCTCTGAAGTGCTTTATGACGGATCCGCTTCCACAATAGCCATTAAATCTTCATTTTCCACTTCTGTCTCCGGCCGCCCTCGGGGTTGGTTCTGAAGGTCGAAATTTCCAGAACGAAAACGTTGAAACCAAAAACGTACTGTGTTTCTTATACGACACCAGCGCCGTACACATCATCAATCCGTCGAGCTGTTCCCGCAGCACTGGTGCTGGAGCCGGGGCAGAGCCCGTACTCGTAAATATACCGATACTTCATGTTTCCCATTGCGCGGCAATAAGCGACGCCAAAGTAAAAACAAATGAATGACTGTTCCCAAAGCTCTAATGCAGCAGCTAAATGCATTTATAAATTCGAATTTGGAATTCTTAACCAAAGAGGAGATGTTTCAGATCAAAGTGGTCAGTGCGACGAAACGCTCATTTCCTATGTAAGGAGATATATACATAAACATACGTCTACCGATTTCGGGTAGAGCATGCAAAGCACACGCGGAATCTGTGCTATCAATAATTAAAATAAGTTTACCAACTCAGCAGTTTAATTAATTTGGAACCAATTAAGCAATAATCAAAGCGTAGTTGTGTACCTTTGAGAGATTATTATTTAGACGGTTTAGGGAACGAGGGTATGCAGTGCTTATTTGCCTGTACGGAGCGCATCCCTCGTGTATATATATAAGGTTAGAAGTAAAAACAGATAAACCTCCGTCGTCGTACAGCCACCAGACATCCACGGTGCCTGGCTGCCGCCGCGTGAACTGCTCCACCGACTGGAATGAGGAAGCACGCCGCGCCGCCCGCAAAGCGTGCCGCCAGCCTGACCCGCCTTTACTACACAACAGTAGAAATATCAAGTTATTACAAGAAAACCTCCTCATTCATTCATTCATTTCGATCATTTGAAATAATATTTTGATCAAGCCGAAAATAACAAAGGTGATTGGTGAAACGTTGTCGTTGCTGGTGATGCTTACGTGTGATTTAGTGGTTGCGGCGCATCCCGGGCCGCGGACGAATCCCGGGGCGCGGACGGATCCCGGGGCGCGGACGGGTCCCGGGACACGCCCAGCGACACGTCCGACATGCTGCTGCCTGCAATAAATCGTCGCACCGCGTCAGTTGTTTTATATTAAACACGAACTATACAAACGGATATACCAATATAAAAATTGAAAACGCTTCAATAAGGGAAGAAAAAAAAAAAACGAGTATTTTTATGAATACAAAGTGCATGCACTGCTTGCATCACTCCTGTTACGAATATTATGATAAAATTGTGTAATAGATATGGACAGAGCAGTCCAACCTAGGACGCCGTGGACTTTCAGGCTCCTCCTTTTGATTAAAGGATATTTCATGTGTGTGTTTGCATGCGAGTACATTTAAACTTTAACGTGTGTTGGTAAATAGTGCGTTCGGCGAAACCCACTCTTACCTTTTTAAAGTTACTGTCTGGGTTTACTCTACAGTCTCACTTCTCTTTCGATTTCTCTCCTACTATAATGTTCTTTTACAGCATTTATCTCCAGCAATACAATCCGATTGCGCATCATTTACGCGGTTTTGTGATGTACACGCTTAGGCTGCTAAAGAAACCTTGCCCTTGTTCTGCCAGTGTTCATACGGCTGCGACTTTCCGCAGAGCTCGCTCAACACAAACATTAAGTTGCCTGTCTATCCTCTTGCACAAAAGCGCATTTTATTTTACCAGAGACAATTAGCAGATCCGTTGTTGTTACAGCACAATTTCTTTGCATTATTATTGAAAAATATTTACAGATGAATTTGACTATTAAGAATAAAAATGGTCAATTAACAAATGATCTAAAAATACACGATGAGATTCAATGATGCGATGAACTCACCTTGGGAGTGAGTGTTGAGGCTCTCAGTTGACTTCGAGTCCTTGTAGCTGTCACCCATGGACCCTGCAGTGGCGTGATGGTGGCACACACAAAAAGAAAGCGGAATTATTATTAGCGCATGGAAAGCACGATAGGTGGCACTAAGGTGATCGATCGTACGCGGGCGGACGCATGCACACGCGTTCGCACCTCTATACTCTCTCTACGGACGAAGTAGGGATGCTGCGTATTGAGCCGAAATGATAATACGAACATTTGCACTTTTTTACCTACCAAATGTTAATTAATTATATACAAACATAAAAAGGTTAGCTTTACAATCATAGGTGTCGTGAATCGCGATCTATGTCCTGAATACAATCATCGCGATCTATGTAGCGAATGCAATCATCCCTCCCTTGAATGAACTCCTGTCATAATCTTTTGCGATTCCCGGTGAAGTGAATTTACGCTCATGTGATCCATTCCTCAAACGTACGTGTACGTCTGTAATGGCTCACGAATTGAAATCATAGCGACTTTTTAAATTAGCTTGTAAGTTAAATGGTTAATTATTTTAGTGTTCAGTATACGGTACAATATTAAACGAAATAAATTTTTCACTAAAAAACAAAGCCAAAACATCAATTTAAATTTATTATTCCAATCTATGAGGAACAACGAGAAATATAATTAAATTACCAAATGGCTGACCGGCATTGGTCTTTTTTTATTTGAAACTCCAAGATTGTATTTAGCTGTATTAAAAAAAACCTTTGTTCTACTGTGAGGGTTACCCACTCTTATATTATTTAAGTCATAAATGTTCTAAGCAGAGGTGATTTTATATTGTGTTAATTAAAAATCTCACGTGAAATGATGGCGGCGTCGTTGAGGCTGAGGTCCTTCAGGCAGGTGCGCAAGTCCTGGTCCAGTGTGTCTCCGTTGTACAAGCCGCCGCCCACGCGCAGCACTGCGAGCGCCATGTGCACGTCGAGAGCTTTGCTAAGAAGACAACACCGTGAATAGCAGCAACGCTTTGAATTCGTTTCAAACTTACCAACTTAATATTAGCTCCTTCCTTTCAATCGTTATATCGATGTCCGGTATTCCGTTAAATGTATTTATGGCATATACATCTTAAATAAAGCAACTGTCACCAACTCACTGCATCACCTCGACGTAGTCCACGATCTCATTTCGGTCACAAGTCTGCCAGTCCTCCTTGAAGCCCATCATCAGAATGTTAGGTTTCAGCTTGCCCAACCCACTAGCCTGTAGATTTTTTTAAAAACGTGTAAATAACTTAAACATTATTAAGTTAGTAACCCAAAAAATTCTTATTAAGGCGACGATAATTATTAAGGCGACGCCATTCGTTCTCTGATGTATTCGCATTAAAATTTTCAACTGAAGAGTTTTTAAAAATTAAATGTCCTAACAAAAACTTGGTTCTATTAAATTAACAGCTTTGCCTGTACCATTAAAGAAGATGAACGATGATTTCTGAATTTGTAACGTGATTAGACCGAGCAGACTGACCTGGATGAGCGCGCTGGCGCCGTCTTTGAAGGGCACGTCGTCGACGACGCTGTAGAAGGCCTTAATTTTGCGTTTCAGAAACCAGTGGTACGCGCGGCTGGCGAGCGCCTCGCGGGTGCGGTGGCTTATCGGGCCCTGGCATCACATCACAGCATCACATGGGGTAAGGTGCGCGAGCGAGAGAGAAATGCTAGTTTTTAATATATTACAATATTTACGGGTATTAATGTTAAACGATAAAGATTTCTGATTTCTCATTAACACAACATTATCAAAGAATAGTTTCGAGTGCCTCTCTGGCTTAGCGGCTAAGCACTTGCTTTATAACATGGAGGGCCGTCGCTTCGATTCCGGGACCAACTATTGTTAAATTTGGTTGGTGGTATTTCTGAACCCACATGGCTAGATATCATCCCGATATTGTAAAACAGACACCACAACGATGTCGCAACGATTCGGATATCGACATGAACACGGCATTTTCTAAGCGCTTCATCATGCATGGTCTCATTTAACTTAATGAGTAATTGAAGTTAAGTGTTGGCCCAATATAAATAAAAAAAAAAGTAGTACCTGACTGATGTGACCGCAGAGCATGAGGGACAAGCCCTTGGTCAGCAGGTAAGCGAAATCGCTTAAAATGGGACGCTCTCCGGGGAAGCCGGTCAGCACCAGAATCTGCGGCCTGCAATGCAACAGTATAGTCGGAACAACTGAATTCTAAACCGACAAGAACATACGACTCTAGGTATCCGGATAGTTACTGGAACATTAGTACTTTTTTTTGTTATGTATGTAGAAGCTCAAGCACTGCGTTGCGATGATCCTCGTCTGGTGTCATCTCACGGTCAATACAGTAACCTTTTCCGTTTGATTATTAGATAGTATTACTAATAATTAATCGACGAGGTAAATGAGACGTTTCATCATGAACCGATTGTCGCCGTCCGACTCGTTCGGTCCTTAGCCGCCCGCACCGCCACCACCGCTTTTCTACCAATCTGATCTACACGGTGTCCGGCAACAGAAAGCTATCACCAGTAAAATCATTAGGTCCTGATAGACATAACATAACTTTTTTTGAAGTTACCTGTAATTCTTGACATGTTCTGTGACGCGGTTCAGCTGGTGTACTCCTGACAGAGCGGTCTTGTATGTCTGCGCTTGCGTTGTCGATCCCCAGTTCACATCTAAAAACCAATTTAACGTCAGGTTTTGTTTTTTTTTTAGTTTAATATAAGGAAAATGACTCCGATTTACGCTTTTTCGCTTCTTACCCAATGACATAATTTTAAAATATAACTATAGTTTATTTACACCGTAAAATGTTTAGTAATTCTGTTCTAGTCCGGTTGTATCCAATTATTTTCAGCGTTTTTTTTTTTAACTGGAACTATCTTATCAGTAATCAGTAATAATATTACATTTAATGAACATGCCCATAAATTTTATACATGACTTCCGTATTATCAATTTTTCTACAAGAAATTTTACAAAAAAAATCCAAAACTGTACCCGGCTTCCGGTGTGAAACAAGCAGGTAGAGGGTGAGGAGGAAGCCGAAGGTGAGCAGAGCGGTCGCCCAGGACACTACGAACATGATCAGCACGCACAGCGCCGCGCCCGCCAGCGACAGCCACTTGTTGTACAGCTGCGGGGCGCCGCGCACGCGTTCATACGGAAATAGTAATCATTTCAAAATAATCAACATTCTCTATTTCGGATTTTATATTAGGACGCTCCCCCTGATACATGGGTGACAGGTGATATAGGGCAAGGCCCTAGTAACGTGATTCCAGTTAGGATGCTAGCCACAACGCCAGGGTGTACTCGCAGCCTGGAGGCAAGGCGTTATGTCTGGTTACCTCAATAACTTCACTAGTTATAACACGACGCAATTCAAACCGTAACATCAGACAAATAGTTATTTATTTAGATATTTAAAACCGACAACGGTTCAGTGTCTAACGCAGATAAGGTTAATGTATAATTTTTTAAAGGTTCCCTTACCCTGAAAGTGGGGCGCCACCCCACCGGCTTGGCGAGGCTCGCGTGGAACGTAGAGAAGTTGATCAGCGCGTACGCGGCCAAGAAGAAATTGGAAATCAGCGGCGCTATCTGATTTAGTCCACCTGGGGATATGAAGTCGAATCATTATCTTCTTGTAGATCAAAGATACTAAACACCCAACAAAGTTAATACGATATTAGTATTGTACTTAAAACAACAATGGAGAGACAGGTGAGGAGATTGAGGTGAGTTATCTCTCCTAAAGATTTTTTTTATTTCATTAAGCAACAGACCGAGCAGTACGTTCATCTGATAGGACATGATGCGTCTGCCCATAACAATGCGGTGCGAGTCAGCACGATATATACTACATCACATCGCATTCGTCGCTTTGAGACATCAGACGCTGCTGCTTATTACCCCAGTGGTTTCACTACCTACAACTCGCTACAACTCCGATCAAAGCAGAATACTCGTACAGTAACATTTGGCGGCGAACGTAGGAGCTGCGCTGGTGCTTACGTAGACGAGGTCAGAACACGACCGAACGCAATTGGTGTCTGCCGGCGGCAAAAAGATTTTTCACGGCCTTCACGAAATCAACGATCGATGAAGGTCGCGAGGTTATTTCTAAAATAAATAAGATAATTGCTCACCCATTAGAATAAATGCAATCGCGATGATGAACGTGAGCACGTAGCCCCGCACTGGCTCGTTGTTGTTACCGTAGCCTTTAGCGAAGAACTCCAGATAAGGATATAGCTTGTCTTGGCACAAAGCCTGGAAGATGATATTATGATGGCACTAAGTTCGCCCTCTGTAGCATGTGCGGCAAAAAAAATAATAAAGATGATATGTAACTTTTGGCAGGATTTAAAATACCTTAAGAGCTTCTGCCAAGTTATATAGCTACGCGAAATACTTTACCGAAAGAGATAAAAAGGAAAAAAACGACCAATGAAAATGATATTTCCTCAAAAGTTAAAGCAGTCCTAAAACACGGTAATATGCTGCATGACACAAGCCATGATAGCTCAGTGTCAGGCGATGGACCACGCTATACTTCAAGAGGTACAAGGTTGATCCCCATTATGCTCGAGCTTCCATTGAAGGAAAGCATATGGAACACAACACTGACGTGGCAATAAACGATGCGGCCGCGTATAAAAACTTCACCTTATCTACCGGAACTAATTCTTCTGTCAATTTTCAACTCTCATTTCTCTCCTTTTCACGCATACTCTCTTTCATTCTATCTATTAATCTCTTCTGCAATCATCCTTATCTTTTTTTTCCCTCACCAACTTCGCGAAAACAAATCTGAATAAATATAATAAACTTTCACCCATAAGCTGTTTTTTTATAAATCAAACGAACCTGGAAGACCTTGGGAGCGGATACCAGCGATGCAAGGGCGGAGGAGAGCGTCGCCGCGAAGCAGCCGCCGTAGATGAGCGGGCCCCACGCGGATACCAACCGGATCACCTGCGCATAAGCATATAGCACATGTTAGCTGCCTTTGTGACGTATTAGACAAATCCATGCTTTGTAACACGATGAGATCCCCTGGTTCATCAAGGTACACTTTATTATCTATTAGGTTCATTGGCCTTTGGCCATTGGCCACTTTGACATCATATGAAATTGATGCAAAAAAATACTGTTTGTGCTGTTAGAGCGCGCGCGGTCGTCTCAACTATGTTATGTTTATTTAAAGTTTTTGTGTTTGCATGTGTTAGTGACATAATAGTTAATCATAGTTTTTATCTCTTATTAATAGAGAAATAAGATGTATCATAGTTGGTTTGCCTTTTCTTTCCTATGTTTTTTCAGTGCTCTGTAAATGGGTCGTCACGTTTATAGATAGCTATGAACACTGTCAACGTCCTGAAGAAAATTCTAAATCAGGGAGATAGGATATGCCGGCAACAAGTTTTAGTAAGAATTATCAGTTGCCCAAAAAAATATACTCACATCGTTGCTGTTATGCAAGCCATAGGGGCAGGTCCTGTTGGCTGCGCAGTCGGCGAGGAACATCACGTCACCGGAAGCGTCCCGGACCACTGTCCATCCTGCGATCAGTGCTATTAGCAGATATGATAGCGTGGTGAGCAGGATAGCAAGCAAAGTGCCCTTGGGAATAGATTTCTGAGGGTCCTGTGAAAAAGATAACAAATCAAATATCTGATAATAACTATCCTGAGACATATCCAATTATAATCTCCATTATATAAAATATAGCTTATATGTAAATTGTTTTAGACGTCGATGTTGGCAGAGACTGTCCAGGTAGGTAGGTAAGTATCACTGCAAGTTCTGCTTCTACCTCGAACAAAAGTATTCAGACATTACCGTGTATCGGCTGAAGAACAGTTTAGCTAATAGAAACTCTAGGGTAATGAGACTGAACCAATTATATGTTATGGAGACGAGTACAATGCACGAGTAGTGTTCATGATACTATGTTACGCCATATTATGTCGCGTATCGCTTCCGGTCAGAAGAACGACCCGCTGGTCCCGTCACTCCGTCATCAGAACATCATCAAGTACAGAGTAACAGCTGCGTATATTCGCACTGTATCTGTCGTCAAATAAAGAGTTACGGATAAAAATCTGCTACGTCTAAGGGAACATTATTAATTTAATAAAAGCACGTGATGCGGACGTAGGTCACGTCGACTGAAGAAAAGTGAACACATCAACTAATTGGTGGTTGAGGGCTTGGCTTGGTTGGTGTTTGTTATACAGAGACAATTCTTGTGGTATCCCCCAAGGGAGTATATTGGGACAGCTTTTATTCGTAAATTACATAAACGATTTACTGCAGGTCATTCCTCATCACTGTTCACTATACGCTGATGATACAACTATTTTGTTCAAATTCCAAAACAAAACAACAAATGAGGCTGAGATAAACTCATCGTTGCATTCAATCATGGACCGGCTACAACAAAACAATCTTAAAATAAATTAAAAGAAAACTAAATTCATTCCATTTAAAACTTATAAATGTAAAGTTAATAATTTAATCGTAGATTATAAACAAGAAAAGGTCGAAGCAGTGCCGAGAGTAACGTTTCTAGGCATTGTTTATGATCAACATTGCAACTGGGATGCACACGCAGACATGCTGTGTGCTAAGTTAGACAAGTACGTGTGCGTGCTGAGGCGGCTCTGGCTGACTGTGGCGCAGGAAGCGGCGCCGAGCGCGTACCCTGGATACGTGTCCTCGGTACATTCGTATGGAATAGTCATTTGGGACAACTCTGTAGAATTCGAAAAGGTTTTTAAAGTACACAAATAATACATTCGTGCTGTTAGTGGCGCAAGGCCCTTAGTTAGCTGCCGACCGGTTTTTCAAATATTAAATATATTGCCGCTGCCTTCATTGTATATCCGTGAAATAAGCCCATTTGTTAAGAAATATCCTTCACATTTTCACTTATATACAGACAAAAAAAGAAAGCCATCTCGATACCCAAATAAACTAATGTACCCAAAGTGTTCCCTAGCAATGTTCAGACGCAACGCTTGCGCACGGCTATTACGGTCCACAACGCGAAACGAACTAATTAAAACCATTGCTTACGTATTCATTTAAAACTACCCTAATTGGATCCTAAACAAAATACTATGCGGTAGATGATTTTTTAAATGATGGTGATCCTTGATAATTGCTTAATATTTATTATATACAAAGAGGGATCAAAAAGTAGTGAGAATGACATATACAGTCCTTGGTAAGAAAAAAAATTAATACTGGCTTAGCTCAGATACATATTTGTAATATTAATAAAGAAAAAAATCTTCGATTCTCTTTTGTTTTTTTCTGAATGTGGTAATTTGTTTGCTTCGTGTCGGAACGTGTTCACGGAAATGGAGAAAAGCGAAGTGCGAGCCGTTATTAAATAACTATGTTTCAAAAAGTTAACGATGCAAGAGATTCATTGCGATCTGGAGGCAACATTAGTAGAGTCTGCTCCGCCGTATTCCACTGTCGCAAGGTGGACTTCTCTGTTTCGAGAAGGGAGAACGAGCACGAAAGACCAACATTGCTTACCGACCGCGTCCATCGATGTCAGTCACCCAACAAAATGTTGCGAATGTCGAGAAAATCGTATTAAGCGATAGAAGAGTTACCATCCGATACTTAATTCAAGAAACGGGCATTGCATATGGAAGTATTCAAACCATATTGAAACAATCTTTGAATATGAGAAAAGTCTCCGCAAGATGGGTGAGTGGTGCAGAGAATTATAACCGACACTCGGAAACAAAACATGACGACGACTTGAGATTTCGAAGATATTGTTGGACAAGTTTCAAGAAGATTCTGAAAACTTTTTGTCTCGTTTCGTAACAATGGATGAAACATAGCTCCATCATTTCGATCCTAGACAAAACAGCAATCTTCGCAATGGAAACGGCCATCATCACCCACTCCGAAGAAGTTTGGTGACGTGGCATCGGCTGGCAAGGTTATGGCCTCAATATTTTGGGACTCCGAAAGGATTTTGTTGATTGATTACATGGAGCGTGGAATCACTATTGCAGGCCAATATTATGCAGCTTTAATTCCCAAGCTAAGGAATGCAATGAAAGAGAAAAGGAGAGGGAAACTTCGAAAAGGCGTGCTGTTTCATCACGACAACGCACCCGTGCACATGTCGGCAGTTGCGATGGCTGCCATTCAGCAAGCTGACTTCGAATTGGTTGACCACCCCTCTTATTCACCATATCTGGCGTCTAGAAATTTTTATCTGTTCCCCAAAATTAAAGAATACTTAAAGGGAAACAGGTAGGAAGGAACAAGGTGATGAAATGCCGTGGAGAGCTTTTTGCAGGACCAAGACAAAACTTTTGTTTTGAAAGGGATTAAAGCCTTGGAAAAACGCTGCACTCGGTGTGCAGAGAGGAGACTCGGAGACTATGTACAAAAATAAATTATTAAGTTATCAATAGTCATTACATTCTATCTCATTTTCACTACTTTTTGATCCCTGCTCGTATTATTGCTTTGTCGAGTTCATTTAGTTTTATCATTGGGCCAGTGCTGTATAAACTTAGTGTATACGTAAACATTTGCACACTTTACAATAAGTGAAATGGGCGCTCTCTATTCTGCTATAAACATCTGTAATTTGTGACCACATTTCTGCAAATAAACTTGATAAAAAAATATATATCTACGGGGAAATTATTGATTATTATTTGTATGTCAAACAATACCTTCAAATCACCGGAGATGTTAGCGCCAGCTAAAATTCCGGTGGCAGCAGGGAAAAATATTGAAAAAACAGAGAAGAAGTTGTGCTCGACGCCATCGAAGTACCTGTAGTCGGAGGCCAGATTGGTCTTCAGCACCGACACTAAATAATACAATAATAGTTATAGCCAACCACAACAACAATGATCGTGATGTAGTAAATCGTCTTTAAAAGCATTTATCTGATACGGCTGAAAAAATATGAAAGAAAAAACAAACATTAATTCGGCACATAATAATTTAACATAGACATTAATTTTAACATACACCTAAATGGCATCTAGCTCAGCTACATGCTGCATCCCCCAACAGGTTCCCGCCTTGTCATTCATTCACTGTCTTTATCAGTCGTCTTCAAACATTTTCTATCATAGACAAGTATATAGACACACAAAGCCATTTAGTAAACAGATACACATAGTCATAAATTGTGTTTGGAATAACTTACTGTTGTATCCAATGAAGCCCTGAGCTACTTCCAGCTCGCTTTTTGGTCCAAGTATGGAACCAATGCAGAAGTCGGCGATGGCAGCCAGCAGTATTATAAGCAGTACTATCTGCGCCTTCGCCTCCCACTCCATTCCCACTATCACGATGCCGGTCAGGAGGACTATGGTGATGCAACCGTATATCGCTTGATCCTAAAATATATCATCATTCATAATTTCACGAATCATTGAACGGCAGACGTACCATTTGTCATCAGATGAACGTCTTCTGTCTTGTCGCTTCGTTGAAATAAAAAACAAAATAGTATACATAATACTCACCCAACTCTTGCTGACCATATACGCGGACTCCGGTATGAGCGTGATGAGCGACTCGCCGAAGCCGACCACGTACATCGCGCACGCGACCGCGTTCGCCATCGCGAAGATAAGCCCGATGGATCCGCCGAACTCCGGGCCCAGCGACCGCGAGATCATGTAGTAGGTGCCCCCTGCGCACGCGGAACATTAATCCACATCTCCATTTACTATATATACATTATTTATATACAGGGTGAAAGGTAATAGGTGTAAAAGATCTGGAGGGGCTAAAGTATAGCTCGTATCCTATCTATCTATGTATGGAATACCGCAGCCAAAAACAATGCTTCTGGAGTAATTAATTTTTTAAATATTTTTCGAAAAATTCCCGATTTTCTAGGAAAAAATTCGTCGATTTTATTTATTACTTATTTCTACAGTAATTTTAATATAATAATTATTGTTTAATCATTGTTTTATTAAATTAAATTAATAATCATCACTTATAGGCTAAAACTTTTAAATTAGGTTCTTTGAAAGTCGTCACAGTAAAAAATAAGACGTCTTACTTACATTTTTATTTAATCTTAAAATAAAATTTTATTTATAGAAAATACATATAAAGCACATAAATAAGTACCTGACTTCAATACCTTTCCGACAAGGTATAAGAAAGTACATAAAGTTTTTAAAATTTAGAAAAAAACACTTGTAATAAAACCTTAGTACCATGAAATATCAAACTGTACTCAATATCTAAAACGACAACAACAAGCTCGCACGTGTTACAACAAAAACGAAATGCTCAAATCAAGGGCCGCCGCGGCGTCTACCTTTGTGAGTCTCTACAGTTTGATATTTCATGGTACTTGGTTTTATTGCAGGACGTGAACGTCGTTCATTTGAAATAGCCTTAATCAGAGCAGGCCAAGAGCCTCGTACGGTGAAATAGCCTTCATCAACCACCCGCCCATAGAAATAGTTCGCTAACCCTACTATGGATAGTTTTGCACTATACTTTAAAATGAATAACAATGGGGACACGCTTCGCCCTCCAATCGGCGGCAGTGGGGGTAACTCGATTACGAGGAGGGATCAAAAAGTAGTGAGAATGAGATAGAATATAATGACTATCAATACTTCTTTTTTTTTCTTTATCTTCTCAATCAGTCCGCTATACTATGAGCAGATGTGTTGCGAGCTGTTAAGCGGTTAGACCAAAATCTCCATCGAGACTGCTCCACTCTGTCAACCGTATCTATCAAGACTTAGGATTTGTCGCCTTTTAAGCCTGTTTATTAGATTCGGTGTGGTTAGTTGCGTGGCAAGCTTATTAGGATGCATTTCTAGCCTTTTTCTGTATTTCATACACCAGGTCATGATCTCCTCTTTAACAGTCCCGATTTTGAGGTGCTCATGAATCTCCGATGTTTTTATAAACCACGGACAGTTGGATATTTCTTTCAAGATATAATTTTGAACCCGCTGTATGATACTTATGTCAGTCATACGCCGAACCCCATAGTTGAATCCCATATGTCCAAATTGGTTTCAAGAGCATTTCGTAGATGAGTAGCTTATTATCTACTGACAGCTTGGAATTTCTGCCAAGCAGCCAGTAGAGTCCTCTGTATTTCAGGTTGATTTCTTCTCTCTTCTTCTTTATGTGTTGTTTCCATACGAGTCTCCTCTCAAGGTGTATTCCCAAGGATTTTACGCAGTTTTCTTGCGAGAGTTATTGAATGCACAGAGTTACTGGCGGACAGTCTCCTCTACGGAGAGTGAAGGTTACATGAACAGATTTTGTCACACTAGTTTTTATTCTCCACTTAGAAAGCCAGGTTTCAATTTCTTGCAATCCATTCTGTAGGAAGTCTGAAGCTTCGATTGGGCTATTACTACATGCCAGTACAGTGGTATCGTCTGCGAATGTTGCTAATGTAACGTGTTCGCTTTGTAATAAATCACATGTGTAAATTGTATATAAGACTGGGCCCAGGACAGAACCCTGCGGTACACCTGCTTTAATTGAGTGAAATGGCGATGTACACTCTTCTTCTCTTATTTGAAATATTCTTTCTGTTAGGTAAGATTTTATGATGGGGAATAATGTACAGAGTAGAAGAGTTTTTACTTTATACAAGAGACCTTTGTGCCATACTCTATCAAACGCCTACTGCACGTCTAGGAAGGCAGAGGAGCAGTACTCCGTTCTCCCTAGTGCCTTCCTTATTACAGAGCAGATTCTATGGACTTGTTCCACAGTGCCATGCTGCTCGCGAAAACCAAACCGGTGGTCCGGGATTATGGCTCTTTGATGAATCTCCTCCAATAATCTATGCAGTAGGACTGACTCAAAAAGTTTTGACGTTACGGTTAGTAGACTAATCGGCCTCTATGAGCTAAGTTCGTTCACTGGATGCCCTACTTTAGGTATCATAATTACTTGTGAAACTCTCCACAGCCATGGAAAGTGTCCAGTTCTTATTATTCCATTAAATAAGATGGTTAGAAAAACTATTGCTTTTTTGGGAAGTTCTTTCAAGACTTTTGTCTATTAAATCAAACCCGGGAGCCTTTTTGTCCTCCAATTATGAGATTGTTGCCATGACTCCTTTCGGAGTTGTAGGTCCGAATCTATGAAGGAATCATCAGTGTCTGGGTCAACTTCATTAGGCGTGAATACTTTTGCTGAGTGAACAGCGAAGGCCTCCGCTTCTTCTTGTCTTGTCCTTGCCCAAGTGTTATTCTGCAACCGTAACGACGGTTTGGGATCTATAGGCCTATTATAGTTTCTACAAGCTCGCCATAGAGAGTAGTTAGTAGCATTTGTTGCAGTTAGGAACCTAGATAACATTCCATAGTTTTGTCCCTTGCATTTTTTATGGCAAGTTTAAGATCCTTGACTGCTTTGTTAACAGCTCTTTTATCTACTGAAAACCTGCTAGTGTGCCATAATCTTCGCAGTCTTCTTTTGTTCATAATCAGTTCTTTTATTTTAAACGATATCTTATTTTGACGTGGCCTGGGATTCAAGTGCTCTGGAGAGGTTTTTTAGCAGGCAGCTTGAACTGTTGTGGTGAAATGCTTTGTGGCTTCTTCGATATCCTCTTCTGTTTTTAGTGGTATTTTTAGGCTTTGCTCTGTATCAACTTTTTCCTGGAAGCTTTCTCAGTCTGTGTATATATTGTACAATGTTTGCCGAACTTCTTTCTTAAGAATAGTGGTGCACACTGTCAATATTACAGGAACATGATTAGATGAGCTATCGAGGCATGACTCAACATTGAAGAAAAGTCAAGAGTCCTGTTGTGATGAAGAAGTCTAGAAACTTTGGCAATCTGTTATAGTCTATGGGCCAGTGTGTTGGTTCCGGAGTTGAGACGTAGTCAAGAACTGTTGATCTACACTTTTCTTCAGCTCCCTTCCACGTGTAGTTATTAATCTAAAGCCCCAGTGCGAATGCTTCGCATTGCAGTGACACCCAGCAATAAATCTGTATCCGAAGCTTACAAAGTAGTCAGAAAAATGTGCTTCATTTATTTTATGTTTTGGGGGACTATCAATAACTTAATAATTTATTTTTGTACATAGTCTCCGAGTCTCTCTACACACCGAGTCCAGCGCTTTTCCAAGGCTTCAATCCCTTTCCAAAAAAGTTTTGTCTCAGCCCTGCAAAAAACTCGCCACGGTATCTATCACCTCGTTATCGTCTTCCTGTTTCCCCTTAAGCATTCTTTCAATTTGGGGAACAAATAAAAATCGTAGACGCCAGATCTGGTGAATAAGTGTTTTTTTTTGTTTTACGTGGGGGAAATGCCTATGTATACGCATCCTCACGGGGGCAAAGACGAGTTATGTCGGACTTACACCGACTAAAACCCCCACGATGTTCGGCCTCATCGCCTGATGGCAGGGTCACGGGAACGCTTTCGCTCGCCATCGCGACCCCGCCTGCGCTGGCCGCTTTCGCAGCCCAACCTCGGGAGGGAGGAACCGTCTCTATTCAGGGCGAGCCCCTTCCTCGGCCTCTTGCAGTCGCCCAGAAGCCATGGGAGCCACGGGAGAAAACCTCTCCCGACTCTCTGCGGCGGAGAAATGTTGGGCCCGCCGCTACCCGTTAACGGCCGCGGAGGATAGGGAGAACGGCGCTTCGCAATACCGACACTACTCTTCGCCCGCGGCCCCACCGCCGCCGCATCGCTGGTACGACACCGGTTAATCGCAGAGGGCACTCCCTCCGCGACTCCACCTCGGCTGTAAGGGGCAGTATAAGCAAACAAATGACTACATTCAGAAAAAAACAAAAGAGAATCGAAGATTTTTTTGTCTTAATTAATATTACAAATATGTATCTGAGCTATTGTCACTATTTTTTTTTCTTACCAAGGAGTATATATGTCGTTCTCACTACTTCTTAATCCCTCCTCGTAGTAGTCAATTTAATCAACTGTCTTTATAAGCGTGCAAAGTGTCACCTGTAAGCCTCATAAAAAATAGTTTACAGTCACACAGCGGACGATCTCCGCGTGACCGAATCGGAAATGAGGAGATCCGCTGAAGAACCAGAGTCACCGACAGTGCCCAACGGGTTGCGATGCTTAGGTAGCCATCGGTGGAACATATAGCTCGTAGAAAAGAAGCATAGTTACATGAAAGAGTCAATTGGAAAGTAACACTTCCACATAATTGAAAATTCGGTCTTTATGAAACAGACGTCACAACTCTAGTTTAAGGACTGGACCGGTGGAGAAATTGCTTTCAAAACTGTTTTGTATACTATAGAATTTTTTGTTATTTTTACTCTGTCGGTTTTGTTATTAGTTTGAACTCCTTAAATAGATAATTGTAACGGTAGCTTTGTGTACAGTTCGTACGATCAATAAAGTTCGTATCATAAACACTTTAACTCAATCATCGAGTAAACCTTTTAATCCTATCGATATTTGTTTAGCAAATCGATTTGATAATACAATAGGTGGAGTGATCCGACCAAACATTGTGTTAAATTCTTTGGTGCGGAGTAACGAGACGCGACAAGATCCGCAATGAGTACGTGCATGGCAGTCTCGGAATACGCGATCTCGCCGACAAACTGCACAAAAACCGGCTGCGATGGTATGAGCATTTCAAAAGGAGACCACCTGAGTACATAGGCAACAAAACACTCAGCCTCAACATACCCGGCAAACGGCACAGCGGAAGACCCTCTCGTAAGACGGGACAAAAGCTAAGAAGAAGATAAAGAATAGATAAATCGCCGATTGTATTGCAGCAAATACTTCGTTAAAATATGTGTATACTTGTAAACATGAATTACAATGCAATTCAATTGTGTAAGGAAAAACGTTTACATAAAAACCATACCTCCTTTTATGACGCCGTTGGTACTGATGGCGGACATGGAGAGCGCCGTGATGGTGGTAACAACGGACGTGGTCAGGATCAAGAGCATCGCTTGAACTGGAAACAAGCGAATGAGTAAGCAAATACCACGATAACGCGTGTACATCAAACCCAGCTCCTTCGATGCTCTCTACTCCACCACAAAGAAGAGAATGCTCTTTGGAAGTATACCTCAAGGAATAATGATTTCTTATACTGTCACAAATACAGCTAACATAATAAAAGTAATCATTAGGGATTTATTGAGGTCAAATAAACGCGGTCATCATTCTCATTTGAACCGATGGCCGTCCACCGCTGGACGTCATCTTCAATCATCTTTATGTAATGAATAAACACATTTTATTTTATTATATAGACATACGCTTCAATACGACGTGGGAGTCAGTTTGATCATTTTATTAAGAGTACAAAAACACCGAAACACCTAACTTATAAGGCTGATGAGTTTTCTCTTAGCTGAATAGAATTAAAAATAATGTCTTAGTACTCACTGACTCCAGCCTGCCCAACGACCCAGGAGAGCCGCAAGAAGAGCATGACGCCCCAGATGTTCAACAGGCACCGCATCAGGACGCCCTTTATCCAGCCGAACTTAACGTTAGCCGTCAGCAACGCTGGGCTCTCCATATCCTTTTCCAGGGTCTGGCCTGGCTGGAAGTATATTCACTTGATAGGATTATTTTTTGAATTGAAGTTTCGACATGATTTATATTTTAAAATCGTTGAAGCAGAGAATTCAACGCAAGGAACTTAGTTCACCGACATAGCCCTGCCCTACCTATTGCTAGATGATTGTATTGATGATGATGAAGTGGAAATGGGCCGGGCATATTTCTTGAAGGACTGATGACCAATGTAACAGTCAGGTCCTAAAGTAGCGCCGGCGTACCTGAAGACTTCCCATAAAATTGAATCGGCGATCTGGTTAATGTCGCAGGAAACAGCTGGAAAAGAAGCAGCGTAGAGAGGAGTCTGGAGATCTTTGGGGAGAGACCTATGTCCAGCAGTGAGTGTCCATCGGTAGATGACGATAAAAGAAGAAAGGCTTACTGTAGTATCCAGGAAATAATCGGTAATTTTATTAGCAAGAAAAATCTTCATCTGCCAATACTACACTGGTCACAATTTTTTTCGATATGGAGAGCATCATAGCTGATGTTTCTAGTGAACGTTAGGACAGGAAGCCGACCAGAGAGAATAATTGTTTATCAATGTGTACTGTGAAAAAGGGTCGCGGTAAGGAAACCTAGAAGCATAGATAAAAGCATTGTTTTTAATTTTTTCTGAGTTCAATTGAATATTAAGCTATAGCAAAAACGATTTACAGACTTCAAAATCTCTCCAGATACCTGGTATTGTTAACAGTACCTAAATATTAGGTTATAATATAATCTAATGCTAATTATATCTTTTTAATCGGAAGCTTCGCATGTAGTAAATAATAATTTGCACGATTCTCCAACAAAACTAAGGAAATCCTAATGAATATTTCTTCTCTCAGCAAACGGGGGTTCCGGATACAATTACATGACAATTTTAAAATTTCCTGTGCATTATCACAATGGATAAGATCAATGGCAAAAAGGTTAACAAGTTTTCCCACTGTTTCGAAGAAGTTAATACTCAACCAAGTCGTTGACGTATCAGTTGGCAAACAGAGACAAATGAAAAGTTGATCATCAACTATCCATGTTTAGAAGATATCCGGAGAGCCAATGCCTCATCGCGAGATCTCCGACACTGTTCTACGTAAACATTCAAACATTGTGTACAGATACCGCTTCTGACATTTTTTTAAGCATTCCCCCAGTTTTGTTGGGCTGGGGACATAGGCCCCCATATCATCTTTGTTTTATTTTTTCCTAATCAAACTCCTCTTCCTTTTCCTCGACTCGACAACCGTCGTTCTTTCTTTACAACAACCGTTTTCTTATTTCTATTTGTTACTGCATATTCTTTCTTATTCTATTATCACAATTTTTCTTAGTCTATGTTCTACTTTTAATATCACATTTTGTTTATATTCTGTTTTCATCTTTATTCTCTATTCTTATTACATTCTTATAATTATTTATTTTCCTATTCCATCTTTCACTTTTCTTTTGACTTTGTCTTTGTTTATTTTCTCATTTCTACATATCACGTTTTATTTCCATCAATTGTCTTTTTAATTATGTTCCTACAGTACTCTAGGAATGTGCGACGACTGCTGTCCTCGCTCATCAGAGAGCTCCTGACATTCAGAAGGGAACAGTTAGTATTTATCGTTAGTATAACCGTGTTTATTCAACGTAACCATAAAAATAGCTGACAGGTTTAGTTTAAAATTATTTATTTGTGTTTGAGTTTGAACGGCTTCCCAAGCCGTTAAGTTGATTATGCACGCGCGGTGGCAGCGTGAAGATAGAGCGCGGGCAAGGTCATGGAGTCGCGCGAAATTATTGTTACGTGATTCCTTTATTCGACGAAACGAGGGGACGCGCGAGGTGATCACCTGGTGGTAAGCGACAGCCTGCCCATAACAACGTGGCGCTGATTAGGACCATGTGGCAGTACAACAGCACCGCATTGTTCTATTTTCTTTCGAATGATGTTTATTGCTGTTAGACTTTTTGACGACTTTTGCAGCTGTATGGGACTCAGGGTTCCAAAACTGCATCAAACAACAACATTGTGCTTGTGGCCTGAGAGATTTAATGGTAGGTCTCGCTACGCCCTTCCCTGTAGTCCCGAGCTATTAAGAATAGGACTAAGGTAGACCCTGCCTGTCGTAGAAGGCGATTATAATTATTTATCAGGGTTGAGGGCTTCGAAGTATTCCTATCGCTTAAATAAATCTTTCAATAGAAACTTGTGCAGTAATATATTTGAATGATACGTTACTTACATACATGTGAAAACTTCGTTGCCTGGGTGACAACATGACAACTTTGAGTAAACTTAGATTAAGTTTGATGGCGGCAAAGGTCAGCAAAACAACATGTACCGGTCAAGTGAACACACTATGCGTTTGTAGGTTAGTCATCGCATCGCCGATAACGGAAGCGGTACCAAAAGAGTGGACATGTGACCATAAAGGTCACCACCCACGTGCATGGCCCAACCCTTGCCCCGTATAATGTTTAATTACTAAAGACCTTTTGACCATATAATGGATGACGTGGGTAATTTGAATTTTTATAAACGTAACTTGGAGTAATAAAATTGTTAACTATATTTTTTTATTAGATTATTAGGGTTACTACTAGTTACTAGTGGTGGTTCCTGTTGCTGGAGACCGTCCAAGTAGATATCACCGCAGCGCCTATTTCTGCCGCCAATCAGTAATGTACAAACAAAACAGTGTTCCACTTTCAAGGGCGCCGTAGCTAATGTAATTACTGGGGTAATGAGACTCAACATCATATTTTTTATACCGATGAGCGCAATATGGTGCTGTGCGTGTCATCCTAACCAGCACCCCGTTGTTATGGGCAAGAAGAATTTACCATCAGATGAACGTCTCACTCGTCTCGACGATACGTCAAATAAATAAAAATTTGATGACTACTGTATAAGAAATCCGCAACATCCAAAGAGTCACACCTGCAGTATATGACTTTGTGATAGAAGTAATCTCTTTCTGTTCCCTAGTCCTCAGTTTTCCGAAAGAAGAGATCCCGCCTATACTAAGGCAGGTAGACTCCGACCTAATGACGCAGTAGTTCCAGGTGGGAAACAATTGCCGCTAATTGGGTCCCCTCCTTAACTAATTGATCCTCGGTGAACTACATACACGTGTTTCTATGCCGTTACCGTTACCTAGATTCGTAGATAGAAACGTCTCTATATTAAAATTGATCTACGCACATTGAAAATGAAGTAGTAGCAAAGATCACATTTGCATCGTCGCAATCAAAAATTAATACCACATTCATTAAAAACATGCTAATAGATCTCGTATATACGCTGATGCACGTTCAGAACATGAGGCATTGCCGTTTGTTATCAAACAAACTTTACGAGCACCACCACCAGCGCCAGCACCTGTCTAAATAACGGCACGGCATCACCATGCCGCACACACACCGCTCGCCGTTTCTACCGATGAAGTTCAGAGCTGTACTTGCACCATGATACCTTGTGAACACCACTCGACCGTTTAGGGATTCTATAATTTTACAACAGCGAGTGCTTGGTTCTTGAATAGAACTATAAACAGTAACAACGTTTTATTATCATAACTAAAAGTTAACAGCCTCGGTCGCGCTGCTCGAGTTCGGACGGTAGTAAGGTTTACTGGGGGTAGGTCTCCATTTCCGGAGTTAGAGTTCTAGGCGAGTACCGCTACAGCGTTTATTTCTGTTACCAAAGAGTAGTGTGCAAACATTACGGTGTTCCGATTTAAAGGGCATTGCAGTAAGTGAAATTAACGGTGTAATAGGACAACCTCCCGTGTTGTAGCGACGGGCACAGTGTGGTGCAGTATGGTATACTGCTAATAACGAAGTGGCGCCACTATGTTATGAGCAGGCAGAACAGCCCACCTAACTGCTATCTTCTTCTATTTTCTGATGTCGGTATGTAAGAGCCAGGATAGCGAGGTACAGTGAATCCTCTGATACAATATATTATATATTGAAAATAAAGAAAACGAGCCCCGACCTTCCTAGACAGCGAGGCGTTGTGCAGCTCGTCCAGGGTCGGCCGCGGCGCCGCGTGCAGCGAAAGTACATTCCTGTAGTTGTCGAGCCTCGGCAACGCTTCGCGGGTGAAGTGCCTGCAACAATATTAAACAAATACTACAATACTCTGACCACCATTTATTGAAGAAACGAGACCACAGGCAATCACACCAATTGGGAGCCGGTAGGAGTGAGTTATTATCAGAGGATATAATAGGCAAGAATAGGTCACATGAAACTACTAGAGGCGGAAGGTGCAGGAACATCAGGATGGAGATCTATCCATTAATGATGACTGGTCAACCAAATGACTGGGAACAGAGAGGAAGAACTAATTTACATTTCATTATGATAGGAATATAAACAATAGAAATTGATTTTGTTTGAGAATATAGCTGTGGGGATAAACTTTAGGCCGCCAATGCATTTTTCGGTTGGAGTTGCTTAATACGTTTTGCACCAGTGTTTCCGGCTGTGTGCGAACATTGTTAACATCTAACTTTGTTGTGTAAGTGCAACGACTAAGGCGCGCTAGAAATTTTAAAACGATAAAAGAATCGCGCACACAAGATAAGAAAACGGATAAGGTAGGAATTCGACTTGATTCCTAACACTGTCATCGCGTGCGCGCGCGCACGGTGCACGCCGGCTGCGACACCTCCGGCGCAGCGGTGCGCGCCCTGATGTCTTGTCGTGCACTCAATTATTATACACTAGCTGTTCCCTGCCCGCTTTGCTGGCAGTAATATGGAATTAGATTTGAAATTTGTCAGAAATATTACCGCCCCGCGACAAACCGCTGTCCCCTGGGCCCCGTCCCGTTATTAACACCCCCTCAACTACCACTGGAGGAGAAATTTTATAAAATCCATTCTTAGCTTACTTCTAAAGGCACAAGCAATATCTCTGGCAAATTTTGAGTGTTTCCGTGTAAAAGTTCCGGAAATCTGGGGATGAGTCAGATCTTTTATATCCTATACATATAGATTTTTATTAAGATTTTTCGCTGAAATTAAATTTTCTTTAATGTCGAAGGCGTTTACTAATTACTGAGAGATAGACGTATAGCCACGCGGACTTTTTTGTAGACCTAACATAATTAGTATTGCTCTACTATATTATACATGTATTATACATATAAACCTTCCTCTTGAATCACTCTATTTTTTTAAAAAAAACCTGTCTCAAAATCCGTTGCGTAGTTTTAAAGATCTAAGCATACATAGGGACAGACAGACAGACAGACAGGCGGGCAGGCGGCGGGAAGCGACTTTGTTTTATACTATGTAGTGATGGACAGGACATGTGAGTTCGCCATGGAATACGTCTGTGCTGCTGTAGGCTTAACAGGCAAATAATGTAGATAGTTCGAAGCACATTTATACATGTACTCGTACATACCTTCTTTAAGCTCCCATCAACTTATAATAAGTGTAAACAAAAGTAAAGCCTTTTACACTATACAAGTGATTACAAATGTAAATGTGATTTAGAAAAAGTTTACCGTTACAATGTTGTGAGGCCTTACGACTGAAACTCAAACGAAACAATACACAAAACAAACGAAACACACAGCATTAAAGCAAACGAACAGATCACTACACGGCAGACATACAAACACACACATGCACGCACGCTCGCACGCACGCACTCACGTACGACCCCACCACGCACATACGCACGCACGCACGCACGCACGCACGCACGCACGCACGACTCCACCACGCACATACGCACGCGCGCATAGCACACACGCACACAGCACACGCACACAAAGCACACGCACACAAAGCACACGCACACAGCACACGCACACAAAGCACACATCACACGCACCAAAGCACACGCACACAGCACACGCACACAAAGCACACATCACACGCACCAAAGCACACGCACACAAAGCACACGCACACAGCACACGCACACAGCACACGCACACAGCACACGTACACAAAGCACACGCACACAGCACACGCACACAAAGCATACGCACACAGCACACGCAAACAAAGCACACGCACACAGCACACAGCACATGCACACAAAGCACACGCACACAGCACACGCACACAAAGCACACGCACACAAAGCACACGCACACAGCACACATGCACACCGCACACGCAGACAGCATACGCATACAAAGCACACGCACACAGCACACGCACACAAAGCACACGCACACGCAAACAGCACACGCATACAAAGCACACGCACACAAAGCACACGCACACAGCACACGCATACAAAGCACACGCACACAAAGCACACGGACACGCAAACAGCACACGCATACAAAGCACACGCACACAAAGCACACGCACACAAAGCACACGCACACAAAGCACACGCACACGCAAACAGCACTCGCATACAAAGCACACGCACACAAAGCACACGCACACGCAAACAGCACACGCACACAAAGCACACGCACACAAAGCACACTTTGGCGACTATTTAGTGCATTTAATATAGATTTTAAAAAAGATAATTTTAAAATCTCACCTGAAACTCTTTCCGTACTTGGTATCGGTGACTGTCAGTGGATCGTCGCTGTCCATGCCGGAGCCGTCAGACTCCATAGAACCATCGTCCTCTGTTTTGTCTTCTTCCATCTGAAGGAAGAAAATATTATTAAAAAAAAAAATGCCGCCGTTTGTAATCGCTATCTATACTCGTGTTTCAGATATAAAGAGAATTTGTTGAGAGAATAGCTCGAGTGGTGGGTGACCTCCTGCGATGCGTTACCAACGACGTCGTTTCCCTATTTATCTGGACCAGTGATGTACGTACGAGTAGAAAACTTGGGTTACCTAAGTGGTTACCGAACACCGAAAGAAGATAGTACCAAAAATCAGATTATGGATAGAATATTCAGTACTGGCAATATACTAGAGAAATCATTATTGCATTATTGCATTATAAAACCATAATGAAATGATTGCAGTAACAACAGGCAACACTTGTCCCAATGTCGTCTGCAATCCGCGTTGTGTGAACATCCTCACCGGGTCTCCATTGTTATCTGCAAACGTGGAACTTGTAACTGCTACGAGGTGAACGACACAGTTTTATGTTAAATATTAAGTAACAGTATTCAACAACAATCGGTTATTTTTATTTGCAACTAATTAAATCTATTTAATTAAAATAAACACCTATTAACTATTATTTATAGTAATTAACTATAAACAGTACCCAATCAGCAAAGTAATAACTTAAATTGTATATAATAAAAACCAGCGCCAGGCCAACCCAGAGTCATTGTGAAAGACGGTTCCGAGTCCCAGTTGTGGGAACATTAAAGGGTTTTTTATTATTACGATAAGTATTCATGGAGCCCCGAGTCCGACCCTGATTATACACCGGCACTGTTATGATGACTCATGGTATAGATATGAATCGAATGGCCCACGAAGTACTCCTATTGTATTCGTAACGCGAGTTAATTTTTTATTCTGCTACAACCATTAACAGATGGTTTCCATTACCCAAAACACGTGACTAGATCAATTAATAAATACATGACAAGCACCACAAGCACCACAAGCACCATAATCAGCACAATAACTCGCATATAAATATTTGTTTATCTCAGCTGGCCGCCTGCCTGCCCGAGAGCGCTCGAGTCAATCAATCGCCAATGTTAAACGATCGATAAAGTGGTTATGCGATATATAACCAACACACAGGTTTGTAAACGCACACCCCCTGTACAAACCCCCCTCCACCCGCCGCTTTACAAATTAAACAATAGCTCATTTTAATACAGTGTACCTGGCACAGGTTGCATTTCTAATAACTATAATAAATCTCTTTCAGATAATGTTTGTACGGGAGACAAAACGAATCGTTACACAAATATTTATATTCGACTATTTAGTGCCTTTTCAAAAACCATGCTAGTGATAAAACCTATACAAACACTATATATATATATAGCACGGAAACGCATCTATAAACTTTAACATGTTAAGTCTCATTACCACAGTAATTTAACTAGCTGCAGCCCGGAGCAAACCGGAACGCGGTAATGTTTGTACATTGCCACTACTTGTTGGCTGGCTGCAATAGGAGCTGCGGTGGTGGTAACTACCCAGACGGTGTCCGGCACCATTAAAATATATATATATATATATATATATATATATACATTTATATTTAAATAATACATACAGGCATTATAGAAAATGATAAGCGGCAAATATGTTGTACTCGGTTTTTGATCAACTTTACTTTTCTAACTTAAATATTACTAAAATATTGACATAGAACATTTAACATATCTTTAAAATTTTATTTTCACAACAGCCCTGTACAAGTTACCACCATACCAGATGGTTCGCGTGTACCGCGATCGTAGTCGTGTGTGCCGTGCGTGCCGTGCGTGCCGTGCGTGCTCGATGACTTAGCGTTGAACAATTTGATTGAAATTTGACAATTGAGCGTGATCACTGCGTTACCCGTACATTAGTGGTTCGAAGTGACACTTGTTGTGGCACGGTGCGGTGTGGTGTGGATGTCACGACACGAAAACAGACAAGTATACCGTGAGAGAGCGACTTGAAGCGCCGTTCCATGCAGTCTCCCTAGCATTGGTCTCCCATGCCGCGACCGCGTCGCGCCCCCTGCTGCTGCTGCGCATGCGCTACGAGACCGCGATAGAATTTATTATGTGGCCGGGATACGAGTCAAACTGTGAGTATAACCCGTCGGCCAAGGCGAGAGGATGTGACACATCCAAAACGATGATACTAAAGATGTTTCCCTATAAAAAAATTACGTCCAGTTAACCGTCTCAAGATCCGTGAACCGGTTGCCCACAGTCTAACCCGCTTCCGGTAATACAGCAGAGCTGTACAAAGCATAGACATCGCTTTAATCAGAGCACCAAAGATGAGTTTGCTCTGAATGTATTTTTAGACGTGCTAAATTTAGACACACCCACTGTTACGGGCGCGGCTAAATCCGGCAGAGTTAGGGCTGCTGCGTCAAGTGTTAAATCAAAGCAAAACGATTTCATCATCATAAAATATGTGATGATGAATAAATGGCGAACACAAACCCATCATTCAATGGTTTAAGTTTCCATTTTCAAATTTAATTTAATATCTAATCTATTCTATTATTTCCATCGGCGAAGAGAACTTAAGCAATGACACCATTCCACGGGAATTATATAACTCATTTCCTCTAAATAATCAATCTTATCATCATCATCAGCCGAAAGACGGGCACTGCTGGACAACGTAGGCCTCCCCCAAAGATTCCCACATCAATCGGTCCTGTGCTGCTCGCATCCAGCCGCATATGTGGAGCATCATACATATATATAGGGGATTGGGGCCTTTGTCCACCACGCTGGACCAACGTGGATTGGAAGGAGCCGGAGCCGGAGCCTCGTTTTTTGAGTAGCAGAGTGCTCCGCGAGCAGTGTTACTGTGCAGGAACCCTTACATCCCAGTATAGACCGTCTTAGTTTTCCTCTAACTGCCAATAAAAAATTCAAGACGATTGATATGAGAGTTTTGAATCGAGAAACTTAGATTAGCCAGCCGTGCTGAACGCCGATAAGCTACAGGAGTTTTGCTGATAGTTACGAAAACTGATACCTACTGTTTCATTTACTTTCTAACTAAATGTTTGAACAAAATATTAATATAGAAAATATTGTAACATTAAATTAATAATGATAATCCTAATAAAGATTGCAACGTGCAGGGGCCCGGGCCCGGCACGTTCCGTCAGCCCTGTTTATAACAATATTACCATGCAGTAACTGGAGCCTAGTATGACTAAATAAATCCTAACCTAACTCAGATTCAGCACAATTATGCCCTTTAAATTTCTTGTTGTATCCTGAAGGCTAACAAACAGCAGGTGGACTGAATGCCAGTACATTCATTATCTACCAAACATCTTTTTAATACAGTGTAACAATTTTAACCGCTGATAATGAGTTGAATTTCGAAAACAAAAACAACCAGGATGTTTTCTATCAAAACTGTAACAAACGTTAACAAAACACATTCGTTCCATTAAAAAATACTCTACCCTCGTCCAACCCATGTGCCTATTTCACGTTGCTCCGGGGTCGAACACGAGACCTCGGTGTTATAAGATAAGCGGTTTGTCGCAACGCTACGGAAACCGATAAACACTATGACGTTTCTATTGTATCGTGAACGCAGCATCAGCAGCATCATTTTATTAGTGATAAGTCTCTGTTGCCGCGGAGCATCCAGATCAGTAGGTACCAGAACAGCTCCTATTCCAGCCGCTAAACCGTACTGCACAAACATTGCTATATTCAGGTTTAAAGGTGCTGTAGCTGGCGAAAGTACTGGAATACCAAGATTTTATAGTGCATACTATCTTCTTAACTAGCGCCGGTTTTATAGGTATCATTTACCATCAGGTAAAGGTCTCGCTCGTCTAGTCGTATCTTCGAATAAAAAAATCATAAATTTGAGGCAATAATTCGTACGTCTGTATAATTTATTCAATTAACATCAGACCTTATTATTGCTCTGGCGCAGCGACCCAAAGTCAGTCTTGGCGTCCGGCACAAGGGAATACCAGCATACATCAGATCCAAACTATGACATCTTTATTTACTCAATTCTAACGTCTAACACAGTCTTCTTCGTGATGAATTCTCTTCAAAGTTGAGACCCGGGTTGAGCTGAGGGCGTTTGGAAAAAAAAACTGTAACATTTGAGTAGGGTCAGCCGTGCGCCGGGCACCGTCCCAGCCGGCGGGAGCGGCGGCAGCGGCGGAGCGGCGGGAGCGAGGCGAGGCTATAGGAAGAGCACGGCACACTTATCCAATTTACATCCATTATGATTTATTGATGGCTCGCCCGACCTAGACCGTACCGGGCACCAATTAATGGATGAGCACCTTTACTTCCATTGTTTGCACCGAGCGCTAAGGTGTCTTTGAATCATACCATCACTATCACTATCGTTTCAGCACATTGTTGTCTACTATATTCTCTCGTGATGTATACTTCTGCATGTCTTTTGAGCGATAAAGGCGACTCAAGGGATACTGTGGTCGAGGACCCGGTGTCCACACTGCTGAAGATGTGCCTCCTTGATTGATTTCCAACGAGACCAATGTCACTTGTATTCGTTTCCTAGCGATCTTCACCAAGTCGTCGATCTACAAAGGTGGTGGCTATCCCAAGCTTACTGAAACGGTCTTCATTCGAGGATCTTGATCCATCCGCAATCAAATATTACCGCGAAAGTTTCGTAAAAGAAAAGGTTTCCATTTTGTCTAAGTATGTAGATCAACTAAGCGGGTACCTTTGCAGCACCTGTTGCAGCGGACACACAGCAGTATGCATTCATTAATTGAATTCCACTTTGAAATGCGTTGAAGCTAGAAAAGAAATAACGACACTTAACATGTTACATCTCAAGGCGACGTACACGATGTGGTGCAGTGTATATCATCTTAACCAGCGCCAGGTAAACGTCTCAACGGCCTCTTCGTATCATAGGATAATAAAAAAATATAAATCGTGTGCGAAGGTAATCGATGTAACACTGTAACAGGGAGCCAATGTTTGCGTAAAGGTAACGAAACGAAACTTAACTCGTTACGTGCGGTGCAAACATCGCCACTACCTCGTCCTCGTGTCTATGCGCATGCGCAGGCAGGTGCGTCACTCTCAAATACTTTTTATGCTGGACTGCATATTAAACATTGGCGTCATATAACATGTCAAGACACTTTGTGTCACACAGGTGTGTGTAATCACTTTCGTCACAAGGCACGATGTCCTTTTCAATGTGTTTATTACGTATTTATATTGTTCCTCCGAAAGCGATGTTCTCCTCCGTCGCAGAATTTTCTTGCTCGATCCAAAAATAAAACAGGCATCAATACGAAGTTTTAGCAGTACTTTCTAAACATTGCCATGTACCGGTTTTAATGGCGCCGCAGCATGCGGAGTTACTGGACTAACGAGACGTGTTTTTCATACATCGAGGTTACAAATGAAAACTTGCGGCCGAGTAGGTATATATATATATATATATATATATATATACCTATGTGTGAGCTAGTATTGTTATATATATATATATATATATATATAACAATACTAGCAACACGTTGGATAGGCCACGTGTATCAGGTGAATGTTTAAATAAATCACTTCAATAATCATTTGATTGATAGCCCTAGCACATAGGTTCCTAAACTTGGTCCTGCAATCGTCGGCAATAATAAGGAAATTTCAAAAAAACGTAATAATTTTTATTTTGTAAAAGAAAATTACATGAAAACGTAGACAAATTTGCATCGTACTGGTACTGACTCAGCGGATGTATTTAGATGAAGTAAACTCCTCATAAACATAAAGGTAACAATAATAAATTCATCTAAATAGTTTCATTCCCGCATTGAGCACGCAGCGAGTACTACGACAGAGTATTCTATTCGCGTTGTTTGTTTACTATTCTCCAAAACGCTCTAAGGTTTACTGTTATCTGACACAAACAGTGATCTGGCCTATTCCGGATGTGGTAGATCATACACCTTTACTGTTGGGACTCATTTGTTAACCTCTCATCCGGATAGTTTCCCACGATGCTTCTCCTGGATGGTCATATCATTGCTTAGTACCGAGTACGGGTGTCTGTCATGTGCGCGCTGCAACTCCATCCACTAACAACCGCCGTGTTTGGCACGATAAGTCGGCGAATTGAGATGGATTGCAGTCTTTTTTTGCATCCTATTCATGGCGGCACCCACTAACGGGTTCCCGCCTTATTGTGGCGGCGGGGCCTAATATCCGAGGACCGACACATAGTGAAACCCACCCGACCGGCCCGCGGAGAAAGGCTGGCCCGAGGCGGCCGCTCCTGGTTCGAGCACCGGTTGGATAACTGGAGCTCACCGGAACGGCCGCGGGCCGCAGAGGCGGTTTCTTACTGCCCTCTACAGCCGAAGTGGGGTCACGGAGGGAGTACCCTCTGCGACCAAACGGTGTCGCACTGTGGATGCGGCGGCGGTGTGCCCGCGGGAGAAGAGGAGTATCGGTATTGTGATGCGCCGTTCTCCTTATCCTCCGCGGCCGTTAACGGGTAGCGGCGGGCCCAACATCTCTCCGCCGCATGGAGTCGGGAGAGGTTTTCTCCCGTGGCCCCCTGGGTTCTGGGCGACAAGTTCGGGGGAACCCATCGTCCGCACGACTACAGCAGGCCGACGAGGGGTCACGCTGCATGTTCCGGCGCGCCCCGGAACGGGAGGGCTCATCTTTTGCTCCCGAGGTGGAGCTGCGAAAGCGACCAGCACCGGCAAGGTCGCGGTTGTGAGCAAAAGCGTTCCCGTGACCCTGCCATTAGGCGATGAGGCAGAACATCGTGGGGATTTTAGTCGGTGCAAGTCCGACATAACTCGTCCTTGCCCCGCAAAGACGAGTATGCGTAGGCATTTTCCCACGTAAAACAAAAAAAAACCATGGAGGCAAGGATGCTTCTCGCTGGATGATCCGGTCACCATCGCTAACACGGCTGTCGATATTATGCTGCAGGGCATGGAACTATTCATCCCATACTCTGTGTTACCATGGCTTACCATGGGTGGAAAAACCAATCCTTGGTTCGGTGGTTCTTCCAAAGCGGCATCACGCTGTAAGCAGGAAGAGAAAACAGAACTTTTAGCGTCTCTTTATTTGCCTTTAAGTCGATCCTACACCATAGAGAAAACTCACCGCCTACGATTTCGCGGTGAACGTACTCCATGCCAGGACATACAGTTTCGGCAAAGCTCAGTACGAAAAGTTCTTTTTCCCTAAGTCGACGTATAGATTCTACAAGGGTCGTTCGGCTGGCAATCTCCTAGATTTACTAATCCATCGGTGGGCGTAGGCGGTTAAGAATGGATGGGAAGCTTTAGCAGCTAGTCTGGACATTACGAAGGCCTTCCATCGCGTTTGGCACAAAACGTTACTTTCAAAGCTGTCATCTTACGGGGTTCCCGACAGATTGTGCAAGTGGATCACCAGTTTGCTCGAGAACCGAAGCATTACGACTGTCGTTGACAGAGCATGCTCGGATCCCGAACCTGTGAATGCTGGTGTACCACAAGGCTATACATTGTTGCCTACACTGTTTCTTCTGCATATCAATGACATGTTACAAATATGTAATATACATTGTTTTGCGCATAAAAGCACTTTGGATGCTTTATACACCGTTCATGCCATCATCTCTAGAGAAAGCGTTGAGGTGTCTGTAGTAAGCTTGTGCCAGAAGCTGAAACTTTGTGAAAAAAGTCTTTTATTGAGACGACAGTTTTACGCCATTTCGTACCACCAAATAGTACCCTTTTGTCCTATTTTTAAAACACTCCCATATGGCTTTCTTAAGTATTAGAATCCTTAGCGTTATCGTATAGAGAGTAGCGTCTCATTCCGCGGTCATCTCGAAAACTAAAGCCGGGTGCGCTTTGTAGAGCGGTGCAGTATTTCATTCCCGAACGCCGCTTGCTTATTTACATGGCGAGAGTTCAGCCTCACATGGAATACTGTTCCCATTTCGAATCGTTGACGACCATGTTCTTTCCAACAGCCCTGACTCATTGGCCTTGCGAAGAGATATCGCATCTCTTTGCATTCTTTATAAAATGTACCAAAGGGAATGTTCCAAGGAATTGTTCGTAATCATTCCAACTTCTACTTTCCACCAGGGTAGTACACAACACGACGCCAAATTCTATCCGAACTACCTGAACGATTGGCGGTCCTCCACCGCACGGTTTAAGCGCAAACTTTTACCATACACTAGTACTTTGTGGAATCAATTGTCGCCAGCGATATTTCCATACCAATAATACGACAAGCGGGCCTTAAACAGAAGAGCGTGTCCTTTTCTCAAAGGTCGGCAATACAGCGACGACCTCTTCGATGTGGGGACTGGTCATAGGCGTCAGTGATGACTTTCCGCTACCCTTCCGATAACAAAAATATATAATATTATCTCACTGATATAGGTATGCATCAAAAATGTAAAGTTCTAAGTGAATATCCGTTTTCGTATAGGAATATAGAAATTTCGACATCCATAACAGATACAACCAACAATCCTACAACTTCAACGAGTAATAATAATTAATTAAAATATAAGTGAACAATTATTTAGCATGAAAACAATTTAATCTATAAAAAAAATCTTCAATACAAAGTCCACCGGAATTCTGAGTTTTTTATTATCATTATTTATTAAGCACGCCTTTAAGTTAATTTAACATTTATAGGTCTGATGAATGAAACCAAAAATGACACACGCTGTTGCTTGGATGTAATGGAATGAAAATATTTCTGACGGTAGACAGATCTATTGTAAAAACATCCGTTTTACCGGTAGGTCCCTGTTGCCTTGCCATAGCTAGAGCTATTAAGAACAGGACTAAGGTAAGCCCTGTCTGTCGTAAAAGGCGACTAAAAATGTTTTCAGATTCGTGGGCTTTGAAGGTGCGGTGCCTCATTGTCCACTAAGCGAGCCCGGGATGAAAACCAATACGAGGTGTTCTAGTGCTTCCCGTACCAAAGCGAGTAATGAGGAAGGCTACGGCCTTCCCTTGGACGTGCTTTTGGCGTAGTGGCGGCTGGCGCCGGTGTTCCGGGGTCTTCGTAACGCACTGAGGATTATCATCTAAGGAGTTTCAATGGGTAAAAACGCACATAACCTTGTCTTCTCCCCAGAAGCACGACTCCTATTTCTACTGCAAAACAATAGTGTACAAACAATACTGCGTTCTGGCTTTAAGATCATTATAGTTAATGAAGTTACTAGGGTAATAAGATTTTACAACTTGTATCTATAAAGCGATAAGAACATTGTGGTGCAGTGTATATGTGCATCCTACCTAGCACATGTTATTAGCAAACTTGTCATTTATCATCTTATATAAATAAAAAAGAGTAATGGACATTGGCCCGTGCACATACTTTCTCTGCATTGGCATAATAATCAACCGACTACAGCGCACTACTGGACATAGCCTCTCCCAACTAGCAAGTCCGTGTCTCTTATTTTCTTAGTTGCTCTTGTTCGTATTTAAAAACTACGGTCAGTGTTATCGCGCGACTTTGAATGCACTCCCCACCTAAACAATGCTCTAACGCTTGCTATGCAACTGTTCAGAAACTTTCTAATTCTATTACACAATTGATTTCGGCAAAGCCCTTTTGTATAATTAAAGCCCTTGTGTATAATTGAAAGCGATTGCCATTGCAAATTGGTTGACCAGATGTATCGACCGAGTTCGTAAACACAAACAAAACGATACCTCTCAAATTTACAACTCCAAATTAAAAAGTAGTTTACTTTTTAAAATTACTTTAACCGATTTAAAGAAATAACCTCTGTGATAAAAACTTTCCTAAGACTTATACCTAGCAGCGAACATCTGTTGATAATGATTCGTCATCATCATTACCATCATCCCAACTGACACGTCCACGTCCACTGTTAGAGACAGTTCTTTTGTTAGATATTCCACTAAACACGGTCTCGCGCAGAATTCAGTGGCTCCAAGCAAATATTTTGATGTCATCGGTCCATATCGTGGGAGTAATGATTATGGTAATTATTAGTCATCTGAACCTTAATTATAATTTGACGCAAGTAAGATACCATCGGATTTATCCTCTGTTGTTTTTTTAATAAATTTTACAACATAAGGATATCATAAGATTTGAACATTTCTAATACTTAAGACATTTAATGAGTAAGAACTGTTGAAACACGAGTACGGAACTCAACAAAGATTTGTTGGAGTCAAAACTGAAACAGTTGATTTCGATAAATCATGATTGTAATAATAGTAGATTGAAAACCGAACTAAATACTGTTGTGTGGTGATACTCAGAACATCTGTTTATACACACACACACTAGTGGTACTTGTGAAGACGAAATTGTGTTGGATAAAGAGTGCGTCTCGCCTCCTAAAGGTTTAGCGAGTGTAGAAATACCTATAAGCGTATGTGTTTATATACTTTGTTTTTTTTTATTAATTAATTAATAAAAAAAAAACTATATTATTTTAGCTAGAAGCCTTCCCTCATACGACCAGTGCAAAGACTTTAACGGATGTTCTCAAAAGATATTACTCTCGGGACCATATCTTTATCATTACGATTTTCTTTCACCAAAATCTTCAAATGTTCGTGTCAAATACCGCACAGCTTAATGGCGCTGAAATCGAATTGCCTCTTTACAGTTATACGAAATATTTTGTCATAATCTGAACTGTTGAATGGTGCAGCCACACCATGAAATTTCATTGCCATATCGTTAGCCTGTTTTACGAACCGTGTATACATGGTGAAAGGTAATAGGTGTAAAAGATCTGGAGGGGCTAAAATCGAGCTCGTATCCTATTTATCTATGTATTGAATACCCCATACAGAAACAATGCTTTTGGAGTTATTCATTTTTTAAATATTTTTAAAAAAGGTGCCGATTTTCTGGAAAAATACTCGATGATTTTATTTTTTACTTATTTCTACACAAATTTTAATGTAATAATTATTCCTTAATCATTGTTTTATTAAATAAAATGAATAATCATCACTTGAGGCAAAAACTGTTAAATTAGGTTGTTTGAAAGTCGTGACAGTAACAAACAAGGCGTCATGTGTCAAAGCCAGCTATCTTGCCACGACCCCCCAGCCAAGTACTACACTACAGCGCTAATTTCTCAATTGCATATGCATATCATAATTGTGTTTAGAAAGTTCTGCAGCTAATGATGTTGCTAGTTAGGATATTATGCACAGCACCATATTGTGCTAATTGTATTGAGATATAAGATGTTAGATCTAGTATTAACGATGTTCTGCAGCAGACCAAATAGCGCTAAAAATGTCATAATTATAGATAATTAATTCCGAATACCGCATAAATAGTTAGGACTCCAACCGGTACAAGGTTGGCCTTCAGAAAATATTAAATACGGAAAACTACAGATTAATCCACTATAGTGGAATAACAAGTAAACGGACAACATTCCGAGCCACGTACCGTGTGACGTGGGTCGTGGGTCGTGTGGCGTGAGGCGTGAGCCGTGAGTCGAGTGGACGGGGCACCAGGACTTACTGCGATTCACCGGATCTGGCGGCAGGCTGATGCCTTAATTTGAACACGCCACGAGGAAAGAGTGAACAGGCTATTACTAGCTTAATGCGCATTACCATTTTCTTTACCACCAAAGACTACATCACCGCTTACCATCAGGTGCGATCGTCGTGATCATGCGCAAGTTTATATAATTAACAAAAACGATCCTATCATCACTTAAGAATACCATAACATTTTTGACATAAAAAAATCCACAGCAACGAAAATTACAAGGCAGGCAATTAGAAAAAAAATTAGAATAATTATATCATTTTTGGTTGTAGGTGTCTGTAGCGTTGGTGGTAAGTCTCTGCTGCTGGTGACCGTCTAAGTAGGTAGGTGCCACCGCAGAGCCTATTTCTGCCGCCATACAGCAGTGTGCAAACATTAAATATTACGATTTGAAGGGCGCTGTAGCTGGTGCAATTAGTGAGATAATGAGTCTCAAAATCGCATGTGTTTAGGCGACGAACACAATGTAATGCAGTATATATATATCATCGTAACAAGCGCCACTGTGTCATGGTCAGACGTATCGTTTACCATCAGGTGAACGTTCCGCTGGTCTCGTCGCTTCGTAGAATAAAAAAAAAACAATCAATAAATCGTCGGGCGATAGACGTCCATTGCTCCAGTCTCTCCTAAAGATCTAGATACCAATTCTGTTTTGCTCACGTCCAGTATTTCCCCCGCGGCCTTCATCAGGTTCTGGGTCCGCTGTACTTACACAAATCATCTTGATAACATATTTTATTTTTCTTCAAAACTATGTATTTGCCAAAACTACTGCTATCCTGTACATTTACCACTTTAATTAAATATAAGAAAAACTGTTACATCGTATCTTTACTGGATTTTATAAAACGAAACGACGAGTGGGATGATCACTAGATAATAAGTGATTCGTCTGCCTCCAACAATATGGCGTTAGTTTGATAGAAAATAATACAACATTTAATGTTTGTCAGTCATTAATACAAACACGAGTGCTTGTTACGCAATGCAGTATTTGGTCAAGTGTGAGTTGCCTAAATCCGTTTGGCTGCGGCATGTTGCTTGTGAACAGCTCGTCGAGTCGAGAGCCCTTAGCACCCTACCCTTAATACATTAGAATGTCTTGAGCGCGCCTCAACTTCTTAACAGGTTTCATATTTGAGAACTGTTGATGACCAATACTAATTACTTCTTAAGAATGAACACCTTTTTATTAATATTGAATTACGGAAAGGAGGATTGGCTTCAAGATTCATCGCGCGATGCAGGCGAAGCCTATCTATCGCGCACGCGCACTACCAAGGCCGCATGGCGCTTACAACGCGTTTAAAGCAATGTATTTACATTCCATTTAATTATATATAATTACAATCACTAAATCTACACACAACAGATCTAACTGTATACTCCACTCCTCCTTGTGACCCCCAAAATATTCTATATACATATATATATGTGATCTATGTAGAGATTCATCACGATATATCTGGAAAGGTAAGACCTTGAAACTTTAAATTTAATGGGAAAATTTATTTTACCTTGTATAGGTCGGCCAACAACAGACTTTACGTAAAGTTACCCCTGAAAGGGGTTGCGGGGGTGTTACGGCCAACAAGGCGGATGGGGAAGAGCTAGTTTAGTATACACACGTTACTTACACGACTTTATTACCAAAGGAAGCAATGCGCCTGCGACCGGTCTGGTATCGTCGGGATATTAGCAAGTATTTATTTAATTAATTTACTATATTATTTACACACACACATATTATATTTGCGAAGACAATAATTAAACAATTAGTACTATGTACAGAATATGATCTTAAATTCGGGTATTCTGATGATGTATGCTTTTCTAGGACAAAGAACTGCATATAAGAGTTCGCCATAACAGCGCTTATCATCCGAGATAAGATGGGATATGTGTTGGGATAGGATGGATGGAACATCTCGTTACGCTATTTGTTCGTCTTTCCTAGTGGCAGGTTTCAGTCGCCTAAGACTGCAGTTAGTGCACAAACATTGATGTGTTGCAGTTAGAGTCGAGTTAAAGCTGGTGAAATTAATGGGGTGAGAAAACTTTACATCTCATGTCTGAATGCGACGAGCGCTACGTGGTGTTGTCATCCTAACACCACATTGATATGACTAAGCGGTTAACTTACCACCAGACGAAAAATACTTCATTAGCTACAACGCCTTTCAAACCAGAACATTGTTTGTAATGTTTGTTTGGCGGTTGCGACCTCTCCAGTAGTCAGGTAACATTTGATAGTCTTCTACAATGTAAAGCATTGTAGCAGTCAACAAACGTAGCGTTCCAAGATTCATCGGTACACTACTGCTTCACGCGGAGATAAGTGTTGCGTTGGTGACACTTCTGGAGAGTTATCGTCAGTACGTAGAACTTATCATTTCTACGTATACAACGCCTACATGGCGCAGCGGCTAACCAGGGTCTTGTAAGACGAAGATTCCATGTTCGATTCTGACGACACATGAAATTGGAGGGGTTCTTTTCGAACTCGTTTGTGGAGTAACTACCTCAGCCATATAATGAATCTACTGCCATAACAACGCACGAGAGCTGGAGTATGGCGAGCACACTACTTGAGCTGCAGTCCCAGCTATTAAAAATATGACTAAGGTAATCCCTACCTGTCGTAAAAGACGACTAATAAGGTATTCGAGTATGTGACCTTTGAAGTTGGGGGAACTGATTACCCATTAAGCGAGCTCGGGATGAACAAATTCGTTGTAACAAACCGAGGGTACTGAGGAGAGTTACCGCCCTCCCTGGGAAATGTTTAGGTGTAGTGCATGAGTAGGTACTAATGTATTTCTTAGATCCCTGGAATCCCCGCAATGCACCGAGAATAACCACTGACAAAGATTTTGGATATCTATACGGGATACGGGATTTCACTCCGTTAAGTGACAAGCCCATTTCACCTTAGGTACATTGCCGATACGAAAAATTCCCTATTCTGTAATCAGCGCTACAATAGAGGGAAAATGTTGAAACCTATAGCATAGGAGAATGAACACTACAGTATTAACTTATGTCTGATGAGATAGATCATGACATTGCAATGAGATCAGGCCCGTCGCTAGCGCTCGCGCGCTCGGGCTGCGCGCTCGGGCTGCGCACTGCACGGTGTAATGCTGCCGTAGCGTCACATCACAAATCACATCATGCCTCATTAACTTACATTATTAGCTATTGTTTTATATGCTTAAACTTGTAGCAGATTAATTAAATTGCTTGATTTGCTATGGTATCATAGTCCCAAATATATAATCTAGGTCTTTATATGTTTTCCCCGTAGCATTGGGTTATTAGGAATAGGACTAAGGTAGACCCTGTCTGTCGTAGAAGGCAACTAAAACGATTTTCGAGGTCGTGAACTTTGAAGGTGGGAGCTCTTCTTATCCACTAATGATCCGGGATGAACGACTTTAGGCATAGTTCCGGGAGGCACCGATGCGTTCCATACAATATTCCGGGGCCTCTAGCAATAAACTGATCAATGAAAGATGAACACTGAGGAGGTTTCGGTGGCTAAAAATTCCACAAAATCTTGTCATCTCCCCAAAAAAAAAGTCTTTATATGTAGTAGATCTCTGTTGCCGGAGACCTTCTTCGTAGGTATCACCTGAGCTCCTATTGCAGCCGACAAACAACAGTGTGCAAACATTACAATGTTCCGGTTTGAAATGCGCTGGAACTAGTGAAAAAAATTTGAGGTAATGAGACTACATTTCATGTTTCAAAGCGACGAGCACAATGTGGTGCAGTGCGTATCATCCCAACCAGCGCCAGGTTGTTATGGGCATGCGTATGACCATCATGTGGACGTCTGAGTCAAAAAATAAATAATTAAGTATTCACCGAGCTTTTACTACTACAATAAACTATATATCTATCTATTATATAATATGTGGACATGCACCGACACTCCACAGATTATGCAATTCGGTGTCGATAGACAGACAGATAGATAAATAGTTTGTTGCAGTAATCATTTACACACACAAATACAAAAAGAAAACCAAAAAAGGTAAACAATGATTATTAAAATCAACATCGTAGATGTTCTACACTACATTATTTTTTTCATTGAATTACCTGGTGCTTGACTACGATCTCATCTGATGGAAAGCGGAGATGTTTACGCTTTAGCGCACTAGTCTAGAAGAAGCCTATTTGCTCTTTCTCTGGAAGACTGCCGCGACATAGCTGGACGGAAACGACGTCGCCGGTAGACTGTTCCAATCGTTCGCTGTTCGCGTCATGAAGGACGAGGCGAACGCTGCGTCCTGTCGCGCGGAATATCGACAACGTAGGGATGAAAGTCTGCGTGTGGCTGTACGTCTGATGGTAAAAGGACGATGGCGGAATTAAAACATGTAATTCTTGGGCACGCTCTCCGAAATGCATTCGGTAGAACACCGAGAGACTGGATATCTTGCGTCAGTGACCTAACCTATCCAGTTTTAAACTTAGCAACTCCTGGTCGCCGACTATCTTCATGACGCGCCTTTCCATCGAGTCTAGAACTGCCAGTTGGTAATTGGCAACGCTTACCCCTATAAGGTAGTAAGTAGTACTAAACACACAAAAAAAACTGGGTTTTATACAAGGTCAAAAGTTGTCCCGATGTAAAGTACTGTCGCTGTGTACTGTCTGGCTAGGAACCCGAGTGTCCTTGCAGCTATTTTTGCTTTAAATTCGAGGAAGCGCCCAAGGTTAAGTTCCTGGATATTTCAATTCCTAACAAGTGATCGCGGTAGCTCGCCCCAGAGTTACATTTCCGAAAGTAAGAGCCAAGGCAAATCTTCGCAGTGAACAGACAGACAGACAGGCCTGCGTCTTGTTGGGGTTGAATGCTACAAAATTAGCATTTCCCAAACCATTGCCTCTCTTAAAGTCTGTACTCGATCTCGACTGTTCTCCGCGCTGGTCAAGTACCTAGTCCGGCCATAACTGCTGTTACAAATGAAAATGCATTGTTTTTTTAATGCAGCAATGCAATACTACAATGTATACATACATATTAGTCTCAGCGATATATAAAAACAATTTTCTATTCGAAATGGCCGCCTTTGGCTTTTGTACATGCCTTTGATCGGTTTGGCCACGTATCACGAATGTATGGATTCACGCGCTGTCTCCAAGGGAAGTTTCCACCACCACCACAGCCACTGCTTGCTCTTAAAATTTTTAAGAGACTCAATTTCGCCGTGTCGTTTAATAGCAGGAGCAGGCCATGTCTTCTAAACTGACCATAATTTAAAGTCTAAAGGGTTCAGGTCTGGCCTAGTTCTCAGTCTTCAGCTCTTATTAAGTTCGGAACGTTGGTTTCAAGCCAGGCTTGGGTAGTTCGTGCCTTGTGACCAGGTGCAAGCGCAGAATCCTGCTGGAAAGTCAACGGTATATTTTTAAAAACTTTATTGCTGAGAGGTTTCACAACATGATCCAAGACTGTATCTTGATACACTTTGGCTGAAGTTTTCACCTCTTTTTCGCAAAAATGTAGTTTTGCAACTCCTTGATAAGACACGCCCCACTATCACTGACCATCACTGACTCAGGATGATGACCCCGTTGTACCTTTCCGACCACTCGAGCAGCTTCTTTATAACTATGAGCGTACCACTTCATCATTTTGGTTATTGTAGTGTTCTTCAATCGTGAAAATGTTTCCATCAGTAAAGAGGATATTTGTTTACCGTTCACCTGCCTGCTGCATCGCGACAGAAGGCTCGTTCGTTTTGAAGCACATTAAGCCATCGTTTGTTTGTCATCGAAAAGCACAATCGTTCACTGGGAAATGATTCAGATACGTTTGCTAGAAGACGCACAGTTGCGTTTGCTGTGTTAGGTGTTATTCCGCTTTCTTCACTTTCATTTATCCAACTAAAAATGAAGATGTGTATAATCCTTCCATATAACATGAGCTGTAGAAGCACTTATGAGATAGTCCCGAAGTTCTCAGTTTCAAAACCAAATGCGCGAATATTAGCACTCATGACCTTATTGCGACAACAAACTCAAATCATGTACGATAAGGAAGAGCGGTGTCTCCTGGGACAGGCGTTGTTATGCCTAAAAGGAGACACCAATAAACATTACACATAACAGCCAATTTACGTCCCCAGTGCTGGAACACAGGCCTACCCTCAATATAAGGGCGATGGTGCAGACACCACGCGGGCCCAATGCGGATTGGTGACTTGGCACACACCTTAGAATAAATTCTAATTCATGTGCAGGTTTCATCGCAATGTTTTCCTTCACCGTTTGTATTTCGCTTACTAAAGTACACAAATGTACATAACTTAAATATTAAAGTCATCAGTACATGCCTAGATTCGAACCAGCGACCTTCGCAATGAAGGCCACACGCTCTAACCATTAGGCCAGCGAGCTACCTATTACAACGTATTATGCACGTTGTCAAATAAATAGTTTTTGATTTTGAATGACTCGTAAATGTCTCATCTCTACTTACACTGTATAGATTTCCGTTAACCTGTTGGCAATAATAGGAAATAGCCTCCTCAATAAACACGAGCTTCTAATAAACGCCACAGACAGGCCAAAATCTGACGTAACCGACATTCACATAATTCAAGAAGGCGATTAGAGGGCACATATCCTCAGATAACCAAAGTCGCTTCAGGAGTACCAAAAGACGCAAGCGCTTCTGAATAGAGCTGGGTTGGGCAACTTGCGATACCTAAACTACTACGCCGAGAAGACTGGACGAAGAGGATTCGTGAAACCAAAGTCCTAATTGTTTCCGTTAGACAAGGGCACTGGATGGATACCTATGCATAATCTAAAAATACTACAATGACTCATTACTTAAAGCTAATGAGTTAAATAAAAAATGTACATGGAAAGAAGTAATTTACATATTTAAGCATTTTAAAGTTATCTGTTTAGCCTATTTTCTTTTACATTCTTTCCTTTTTTGGAAAGCAACTCTTTATATAATCTTTTAAAGGATTTTTCTTGTAGAAGAAATCTTCAAATGACACCAAGCTTCAGAAGGGGACATGACCTCATGTACTCTCGAATGGAATTAAACACCCAGAAATTAATCTACCGCTTCTATTTCTTTGCTCTTTCAACTTTAATGGCCATAATTGATTAAAGATTTACATAGACTGTCAGGAGAGTCTATGGGGTTAAACTTATGTATACATATATGAGTTATTTTTTTATTAATGTTATTTATATAAAACCTAAATAAAAAGAATAATTAATGCCTACAGTGGAATCTGGTGGCACTGAGTATAAGGAAAGTAAATATGGTAAATAAAGTTTTTAATGACCACTCCAATATTGTGTGACTAGTTCATTGTATAAATATAATTCAAGGATAAAACTGTGTGATCCTATTGTGACAACCTAGGTAACAACATCCATTCCATCATGTCACCAGAGTAGACAATTGAAAGTTTTAAATGAACATAATGTAATTAAATCAAAAACATGTCAGGTATTGGAAGTTACAATGATCTTTATCAAAACCAACATTTAATAAACATATTTTTATGTGAATGTACATATACATAACGTGTGTATGTGGTATTAAGTAAATGTCAAGTACTTGGAACACTGTCCATTATTAATTTAACTGGCATATGAATAAATATGTTATACCAATTAATGTGACACTTTATCAACAAAACATATGTTTCATCCTTGCAATGTCAGATAAACCGTTACAACATTTGTTAAAGTGCTGATAAATAATAAAGATTGCACAATTTAATGTGGTTAACTATAACTATGTGTGTCTCAACTAATATACTGCTTGTGTTGTGAAACAGAAGTTCAAGGATTGGTTCTGAAGTTACTTTGAGTTATAATGATCTTAGCATTTTTAAAATGCAAATCTGCAGCTTTAGTAGGATTGCTATGTTGCCTAGATGTCTTCTCAAGACAAGTTAATGGGCTAGTGATAACCTTTTTGTCACCAACGTCACTGTAATTGAATAATTCCAACAATTTACCCAGTACATAGCATTTTAGATTTTTTAATAGTGGTAATTAATCATTATCAGCAGATATTCCTTTTTATATTTATAACAATGTGTATACATTATTCTGTTCTTTTAAATTTTCCCTTATTACTAATGAATGCTAATTAATTCTTGTAAAAATGTGTAAACCTAGACATAGATATAAAGATAAAAATTAATGCTTGATAACACATTGGGAAACATTTATTTCCCATACATATATTCCTGGAGAATGCCGAGAGCAAATATATCACATGATTAGATTCTATCCTACTTATTATTGTTTATAAATTATAAAATTTAAAGTGATATAAAAAGGCATATTTTTACCTTAAACCGCGTAGCAGATGGATGGTCCCTGAACCGCGACGGTTTCTCCACATCTCGGAAGCTGCTCTTCGTTACAGGAGACTTAGGGTGTAATGAAACCGCCTTTTCATTAACGGAATTAGACAGTAATTTATCTTTTTCACTACTATCTTTTTTAAAATGAAGGCCCGCTTCGACATCTTCATTCTTCGCGCTGTCGGAGGGATACTGTATATTGCCGTTAGTTGCCGCCATCGATTTAGCGGAACTTATCTTCCGAAATCTACCGATAATCACATCCTCTTCATCGTTTACCGGCGCATTGAATTTTTCTGAAGGCACTTGAGGTTTGGACTGGTTAGCATCAGACTTCACTGGGCTTAGTTCTATATCTTTTTGTGGCGATCCCATAATGGAAAAATTGTTCTACAACGCAAGTTTTATCAAAAAATAATCAAATCATTTCTTTCAGTATAGACATTGACAATTTTATCGATAATAGTTTAATTTAAATATTAAATTATAAGTAAATACTAATATGTTATTTGATTGGCACGGAATTTGGTCGGAAATAATATTAAATACTTTCGCTATAAATTTTATTGAAGTTTTCAGTCAAAAAATAGGAGAAACTTGACAAATTCAAACAACGCGGAAACGCAGCATCATTAGACGTTAACACACCTGCCCAGAGCGACAGTTTGAATGACAATAGAAAGCAGCGCGCTCTGCTCTCGTACACACTACAGTACACAAGTAGACAATCCTCTTTGAAGCAAAGAGCGGGAACGAATGAAAGCTGTGAACGGCACGCACCTAGTATACGTTGTTTTTGTCAAATTGAACTGAGGGCTCAACAAGTTATATACTAGCGCTGAAAACTAGATATCAAAATACTTTTAAGTATTTTTATACTAACTGTTTAAAACTCGAAAATTAAACTTTATTCTTTAGAGATATTTTAGGGATAATAACCGCTTTGCAAAATTTATTAGTCGTTATTAATGGATATTTATACCATATCACTTGGAATACCAGGTTAACATTAAATAAATTAGCATAATGAAGGTAAACATAATGTATTATGTACATAAAAAATATTCAGGAAAGTCTCATTTCCACGTACTGTAATATCTCATAAAACTACGAAGTTAATAAGCTGGATTCATGATGATGTCAACGCTGCGAGCCATTCGACTTTAAAGAGCTAATCTGACATTGGGCGCGTGGACCCGGATCCACGGCCTGTTAAGAAGTTAATAACGTAAAAGTACTTCATATATACCCCAAAACATTCAAAACAGAATTATTTTGCCACTTAAATACTGCAAATTATTTGTTAGAATTAAAAAAAAAAATTGTTTCTTTCACAATTTAACGAATATTGCTAAATAAAAAATATGTTAAAAAACAGTAGAAGTAACTTTTTCAAAATAATTTTTTTATTCCTACTTGCGCACCATATTAAGCACCTAATATTCAAATTTAGTATGCTGGCCCATAACAATATAACGCTAATTAATTTACTAGCAATTTTATTAACTTCAGCAGTCTATAAATCGAAATATAATAATGTTTGCCCTCTAATGTTTCAACGCAAAAATAAGCGCAGCGATGGTACATCATAGACCAGTCCATTGCAAATTATAAAAACTTTTTACGGTTTATAAATAGAAAAAAAAAACTAAGACACTGATAATTATTGTTACAATCCTTGATGTTTGCTTAAATCCATTTCAGTTATTACATAATATATATACCAATGATTATTTTTGAAACAGTTATCATTACAACTGACAGGAACAAGTGGTAACTTCAGTTGGTAGTTGTACACGCCTCGATTTTAAAATTTATTTCTCTATTGCGCATTTTCCCATTAATTGTTTTGATTTATTATCGCGTCAGTCATTATGGGGTTCGATGAGGGCATGATAGTTTTAAATAGTGAAAATGAAACATATTTAGCGGGTCAAACTATTTTCGGCAAATTGGTGTTCGAACAAGACAAGGTCAAAACTTTTCGGGGTAAATGAAGCTCTCGTTCTCTTCATTGGCCTTATAGATTTTGATTCATCCGATAATTAGATAAACGTTTCTTTTCTAAAAATATAACGTTTCAAAAATTCCATCATTTTACTGCATTAGATATAAATATTCAACTTTTTTTATAAAATTTCATCTCTTGCTCATCTGGCTTATCCGACAGATAATGCATTTTTGATTAACTTCCCTGTCATTAGTTTTATTTATGTGGTAGTTATAGATGATTTAATTAATTGTTTTCATCTTACTTTCAGGTTTGTTTGTTACAGTAAAAGGTTATTGTCAAGTTCATTGGACAACAACTGAAACTCGGAAGCGCCACGATCGAACCTATAGGCATGTAATAAACCATAACTCATACGAGGAATATTTTAGCAGAAAGGTTTTCCTATTAGGTGGCGAAAATGGTATGGCTTCATTTTCAGTATATTTTTATGTAATAAATATAACATGCAGTCATTTCAGCAACAATGAGACAACTTTAATATGCATGTATGATATCAGTGCGAAAATACCATCTTAAAAAGTAGGAAATATTTTTAATACACAATTTATGATGGTCCACTAAAAAAAGTTGAAGTTGTCAATAATAGCTACAAGGTTTCAACTAATATTTTCAGGTGAATACCACTTGCAACCAGGCAAACATGAGCTACCATTTGAGTGTCCCATTCCTATTAATTGTCCTTCATCATTTGAGGGAATGTATGGTCATGTTCGCTATGAGGTCAAAATTGTGGTTGATAGAGCATTTAGGCTTGATCAAGAGAAAACAAAGCGAGTGAGGGTAATTGCCGCATTGGACCTTAATGCTAACCCATATTGCAAGGTTTGTTAAACACTAATGCATGTGTATGATTATGCTGTATTAAAATGAGGTTCAAATCTTCTGAAGACCATTTTGATTAATGTTTCTTGTAAAAATTATATTGCCTTTTATAATAATATAACTGATTAGTATTGATCTGATTTAAAGAGATAATGTTGGGTCTAGGTATATCAAGTTTTTATTTCTACTGTAAACGGCATATAAAATTGCCTTAGAAGATATTTTACAATATAATATTAGAAATGTCAGTCATAAAATAGAGTAAAATCATTATTTTAGGAACCAATGCAGTTTGACATAGAAGACACATACTGCTGTTGCTGCATAAGTAGCGGTTCTAGTGAAACCATTGTCAAATTACCTGTGTCGGGATACTGTCCTGGGCAAACCATTACCATTGAGATTAACTGTTCTAACCAAGGCAGAGTTGAAGTGAAACATATAAAACTTGCAATTAAGAAGGTAAGAAGTAAAGAAGTTATTATCTTATGACAAATAGACTACACTCTTAATTTTTCTTTTTCATATATAAGATCATTTATTAATAAAAGAAATCTTCAAAACTTTGAACAGTATTTTGATTGTAACTGTCGAAATTACTGGGGTAAGTACATTGTGCATTTTATATATTAAGGGGATGGGCACATGTATGAGTTTATATAGGTGGACATACCAATTACCATCAGGAGAAGTTTTCAGTTGTCTCATCACTGTAAAATTAAAAAACATTAAGCTTTACATCTTATACACAATTTTGATACTTTGTCCAATTTTTATAACTTTCTCTATCTTCATGTAACAGAGAGTAACATATCATGCTACTCAACACCCGGGAACGAAGTATGAATCTGAAGTCGTAGCAGAGATTAAAAAAGGTCCTGTTCCTGGTGAGACCACTAGAAATTGGATGGTGGATATGAGTGTGCCCCTTATGGATGTATACAACATGGGACCATGTCGTTACATCGATATAGAGTATGACTTTAAGGTACTGTAAACTTAACTGAAAACAAAAAGTATGTTTAGTTTAACAAGTGGATCTTTGTGTCTGTGTGTTTCTAACTACTACACAGCTTCAACAGATTTCGATCTTTGAATTTTTCTTATAGTTAATGGGTGATTAAATTCAGACTAAGCTTAGCAGTGAATATCTGCCAGCAAATAAACATTATAACTTTTTACTTCTCTTATCTGAAATATTATTTGTTTGGAGATACTTATTATTACTTATTTTATTATTATATTTTTATAGGTCACTGTAAGTCCTGGAGGTTGTCATAGTGACAGTCAAGATACAAGATCCATCATAATCGGTACTGTGCCCATTGTAGGACACCAGGAGAACATACCAAATCCTCTACTGGATCAAATGCCTAAACTAGTCACCCCAATACAGAATGAATCACTTCCAACTATCAGTTCTTATTTGCCACAGAATTCGCCTTACCTGGGGCAAAAGCTGCTATATCCAGGTCAGAATGAGCCTTATCCACAACCAAACCCCCAATATCCAGGACAAAACTCTACTTATCCAGGACAAAATTCACCATATCCTAGCCAAAACTCTCCATACCCCACACCAAAGCAGCCATATCCAAATGTTACTCCTTACTCAGCTACTAATAGTCCATCTCCATACCTGGTTAGCACTCAACAAAACCAACAAATAAAAACTGGTACACTTGGTTTTAATGTGTCAGCTTCTAATGTCATGGTGCCCACTCTACCTGCTGGAACTAACCTGCCATATCCATCTACTGTAAGTATCTAATAATATATTTTTTTATTATTTTTAATTATATATTATACTGTGCCATCCCACATAGCTGGGAAAAGGGCAGGAGGAAGAAGACTGCTAGTAGGTTAAGTTTGGTTTCTGGTATGTCTAAGTGTCATCACCGTAGATGCAAAGAGAATATCTTAGAGCATTGCTCGGCATAAGATACCCAGCGCCAACACCTCATAGCTGTTGTGGGGTATGACCTCTTACTTTTTGGCTATATCAAAACCGTGGTAAGTAGTAAGAGGTTGTGGGACGCTGGGCCGTGAGTGGGCCGTACACGTCTGCGTGTGTGTGGAATATTCAGTATTTATTACAGCTGGAGCTTGAACCTGCGGCACGCCGCCCGGGCTCTAGTGCTTGGAACATATCTTCATCATTTTCAGTCGATACACGTCCACTTATGGACATAGGCCTTCCTCAAAGATCTCCACGTCGATCGGAACATATGATGTTACTTTTTTTTAAACGATTATTTTTTTTTTATTATTCATAGTTCTTTAACAAAATCTAAAACAATCGCGAAAACCGAAGATTTCTTTGTGTGAGCTGTGACATGACTCACACGTGTTTGTGGACCCCATGAAAAAAATGTTGAGCACCGCTGGTATAGCTAAACATAATAATGTATGATTCCAGCTACCGAGCAATCCGTACGCTACCGCCAGCGCGCCGGAGCCGGGCACGCCTGATGCTTTGAGTAAGTAACGTCATCGTGTCATCACAACACGCATGCATGCATATGCATGCACGTGCGCGAAACCAACACAAAAAGAATACTTATAAAGTGACGAACAAAGTGGACAATAGTCACCAACTCCAGGTGACAGTGGTAGCAGCTTTTCCTGTGACTTATCAATACACTACACTTGACCATCCTGATGCAATTAAGCAATTCATCTATGAAGGATACCTATGCATAGCGAAACTCCTCTTCCACCTCCATTATGAGGTCAATTGTAAAATTTGTGTAGTTAATTCTAGATTATTCTAAAGCCATGTAAGTAGGTATCACCGCAGTTTCTGTTTCTGCCGCCAAACAGCAGTGTGCAAACATTATTGTTCTGGTTTGATGTTCGCTGCAGCAGGTGAAATTATTGGGGAAACTAGTAATACTTTGTGATGTGCCGCGGCCACGATTACAACGTAGTGATGTGCACGTGGTCGTGGGCGAGCGCGTCGCTTGCCATCAGGTTAACCTTTTGCTCTCCTAGTCGCTTCGTCGAATAAAAAAGAGATGTAGTAACTCTTTAAAAGCAAGTCGGCTGCCCTGTTTTGCGTTATTTAAATAGACACCGAATATGTGGTGTTGCCATGGGAATATATTGCCTCATTTAGTTGTGGTTGTTTCAGAAAGTACCGCCGAGGGTGATGCTAAAGACTCCATTCTAGACCCCAACCCGCCGTACAATCCCGCATATGACAGAATGGATAATAAATAAAAATAATCGGCCTACTTAATGTTTCCACTCCTGTGACTTTGAGCCTTCTCGAACAAGAACTTGCTTTTTGGTACATAATGAAACGGAACTCCAGCTCGGTGCAAACTGACATGATGGATAAGTTAAATTTGAAGTTTATTGATTACCACTTATAGCATGCATTATAAATGTACTTTATTTTTTTTTCTTGGTGTCACGAGGGATGTCTTCAATAGATGCCCATCCCTCTATGTAGAGTGAAGTCAAAGTATATATATGCTTCCTTACTATGTACAATTTTGAAGTACAATTAAAAATAAATTAGATTAAGGCAATTTGTATTATATTTTTATGACATTTTATAGTTTTTATATAAGTTTGTTTACAAACAGATTTATATATATGTGTATATTATCTATGTACAAAGCACATAGTAATTGTGATAAATATATAACTGATGAATACTCTTGTAACACCAATGTTCCAATAGACTTGGCAGAAGTGATGAAGTAGCTATATGCCAAACAATCACTGCCATTAATGATTTCAAATGAATTACATTTAATTCTTTTTTATTTTTATACATTTTCTATATAAGAAATTATTGTAAGGGCAATATGTAGAGTACAAATAATGGTCAGGTGATTCAATTAATGTTCATGTAAATAAAGAGCCCATTCATTGTCAGCGGAGTTTTCCCATTGAAGGAGAAAATCGAGAGCATTTATCTACCACGTTCTGGCCAAGTTCCGGTTGGCGGATGTTGCATGTTCACAATCAATTGTTTTTCCTGGAACATGTCGTCAATTTACTTCCGGTGATGGGGATCAAACCCCCGCCTCATCAAGACGCACAGCGCGTACGACCGCTCTACAAGCAGAGCTATCGCGGCATAGTTGTCAATAAATCTTATTAATTTAAAATGAAGCACGGTGAATCAAGTCATCGTCATCCAAACCTACGGACGCCCACTCCTGGACACTGGACTGGACTTCTAATGATTCCGCAGTCGGTAGATATTGGAAAAACTATAAATAATATAAATGTTAGTACAGCGAAGTCTACGGCCCGTATAAACACGGGGCTCCCGGGTTGCGTTCTGCGGCACCACGATGCGCAGTTCCATATACGGGTTTTTAGAACCCGCCCCGCCTGGCCAGCTGTTGCTTTCTCATTGTGAATATGAATCCACCGTGTGCCATCGTGACGTCGTCGCTGCATGCCAGCTGCCTGCCGACGAGTTGCAGGCGGGGTGCTCAGCGCGAGCCTAGCCGTCCACGGCCTTCGTGTCACTTAACACCGTGTGCAATTGTGGTCGAGTGTAACGTTACGGGTAAAAGGATGGTCGCCGGGGAGAACCATACAAATGTTCCAAAACGGTTTCGTTATGTCCAAACGACCGCCGCTGCCGCCGCCGCCGCTTTGCTTGTTATGAATCGCGATAAAATGGCGGCGGCCGGTCACCTCTCGCGTCGGTTCTGCTAATGAAATATACTGCAAGATAAAATACATTTTATTTATAATATAGCGCAGCCATAATGTAGGATTCGCCGGTTCTGTTGACACTTTGTTCGTTTCCTTACGTTTGCTAAATTTAATACAAACTTGGTGTTATTTAAGTTTACGTATGTACGTGATTGAGTTGTTGTGTTAGTTGTTTTATTTTTTAAAGGTCTATTTTGTTGAATAAAAAAAAGTAATCAAGACAATGCATTTAATCTGAAAATAACATTATACAGGATTTATTTTATATATACCTCAATTATATATATTTTTTAATGAATTCAAATAACTTAAAATTGCGTTTTGTATGATGAAGTATGCGCTGCAAGTTTTGTTGATGACTATTGCAACTTGATCGGGATCGGGGCTCGCAGATCTGGTCTCCGCGACATAAAATTGCGTTAATGCAGCTGAAAATATTGAAAAATATGTATGTGTATATATTTATATACAAATATACATGTAAATATGTACATACATATATTTTACTTTATTACTGAGAAAAATTAGTATTTTTTTTTAAGAAAATATTCGTTAATAAATCTAGAATGATTATGTCTATTAAATATAATGGAGATAAAATCTTTTGTAAACGTCGCTCATATTGTTCCCACTATTGGGATTCGTCGGCTCGCAAAGAAACAGTAATCACATACTTTTATGTTGTTTACATAAGTTAATTTTAAGTATAATTAATAACTATTACATTAATATTGAAAGGGTTTAAAACTGTTATAACCTCTTTACAATCTATCAAACTGTACACCACTTGTTTTTGTTTAAAGTTTGTAATGTTTTATGAAAATAAATACCTTAAGTATGTCCGTACTATATAAAAGTAAAGCAAACAATTTGTTATTAATTTTTTAAAAAAATTATATTCCAAATAACACCAAAAAGTAGTCAAGATTCACTGGCATACCCGTGTGCCTTCCACAGGCGGTTCAGCATTTACTGCTCACTGTCGTGCGCAGCGCAGCGTAACTTGTACTGTGTAGTCTGTAAGTACATTTATACGCATGTTTCGAAATGTTTATAGCCTATATTTACACCGTTAATATATTAATGATTATACGAGAGAATAAATAATTATTATTAATTAACGTTTATTGTTTTATTTTAATTTTTGTTCATAAATCGCTAATTTATCCGAACTAGATCCAGGTTTTTCTTTTACTACGACCGCTTCTGAGGCAATTAGTGATGTAGTATACAATACAACGCACTCGTCTCATCATCAGCCGATAGACGTCCACTGCTGGATATAAGTCTCACAAAGGCCCTGCGTGGCCAGCACTGGACCTTATGCATTTAGCATGGCCTTCTTACTGCCGCGCATAAGGGACGTCATTTGTAGCAGTTTATAAAGGGGGATTTAGGCCATTTACCACCACGCTGGCCCACTGGGGCTTGGTGGGAGCCAGAGCTTGGTATATTGATCAGCAGGGCGCACCAAGAGCAGGTGAGGTTGACCTGGGTGCCGTGAGTAGTTGTGCGGGACTACTTACGCCCCTTACACTAGCCTAATAAAAAACTAATCGCTCTGGTAAACCAGTAATTTCTTTATTTACTGTTATACCATGTCCAAAAAAATTCATAAATTAATTACTGATAACAACAAAATATCACCGAAACATTAATATCCAGTGCATCGTAAATCTAATGAGTAGATAGCATGTGCTGCATTACATAGGTATAACATCTATACAATGCACGGGTAAATGTGGTCTGATGAGCACCAGCGCCACCGGAACTGCGGTAGCGTGCGAATGCGTTCCCATCATATTAATGACGATAAGGACACCACGGGGCTTCAGCTGGTAGGAGTCTCGCAACGAAGGTGTATCCTATGCAGAATTTCTGCACGGAAAAAAGAACCAAAGTTCTGTCCAACCTACGACCGACGAGCTTTTATTGTTGATCTATCTGGTGTTATCATTTAGTTTTTCGCACCCCTTACAAATAATAAAATATCCTGATCCTGATGAATCCGATCACGGTTCGTCTCTGTTGGCGGAGACCGTCTAGGTAAGTATTCGCGCGGCTATTGCACCCGTCTAACAGTAATGTACAAACATTTCTGTATTCCGTATTAAAAGACGCTATAGGTGGTGAAATTACGGAGGCAACGAGACTTGACATTTTATTTATGAAGGCGACAAGAGCAACGTGGTGCTGTGTATATCATCGTAATTATCGCCATGTTGTTATGGGATAAGTAGGGATGTAATAAGATTTATCTTACCTTACTTAAATTACCAAACTTTTTAAGTTTTTTTTTTCAGCTGCGATACCACAACTATCACGTGTAGTGGCCCCCGCGAAACAAAAGGCCACCGTGTAAACTTTTGCGCTTGTTCGAACAAGCTTCAAGTGTAGCGCACACTGCAAATCGGAATTATTTTTATTATTTAATGATTCTTTATTGTACACCAGTTACAAAATATGGATATATATATATACATGTACAATGGGCGGTGTTATCGCTAAAAACGCAATTTCTTCCAGCCAACCCATTAGCAAGGAAGACGTGAGCTAAAAGCAAAGATAAGATACGTGGTGCACTAAATTATTAGAAACTAAAGCGCTTGGTGACAGATGCAAGCAATAGCACAATTTAAACTTTATGATAGTAGTTACTTAAATGTTTGTTGAAAGAAAATAAGGATTTGACGGTACGAATATGGTTCGGTAAAGAGTTCCATAAACGAACCGTCCTAACGGTGAAGGAGTTTTGAAGGAATGCACATGGACGCGAGGAAAGGGGTTTATTGGATAGAATTACAAAGAAGTCATAAATTTAATGCGAGTTTCGGGAATAATTTAGATATCAGATCTATCATCAGAGATATCACAAATAAAATTTAAGATATATTTGTTGGTTTTAACGTATACAATTTATTCAACGATGAATAAAACTTACGCTTGACCAACATATTGAATAGATAATATTTAGATCATACCGTATGCTAGGATTTATTACCCGCACAACAAAATCATTTAAGCGCAAAGACAGCTTACTATGCCTTTACCAGTCTTTGGTATTACCCCACCTTGAATACGTGTCTCCAATTTGGAGCCCATTTTACTCGGTTTACAACGCTAAAATTGAAAATGTACAGAAAAAGTTCTTGCGCATTCTTATTTATCGTCTGTGCTATCCTCGGGATTCCTACGACATACTTTTAAAAAGATACAATATTTTTTCGTTAGAACACGGACGTTCATTAATAGACGCACTCACTCTTAGCAATATTTGTACAGGAGACGTAAAGTGCGAGATACTGCTATCCCAGATAAACTTTCGAATTGCGTCAAAGACAACCCGATCAAAAAACTTATTTCATGTAAAAACGACCCGAACCAACAGCGATCACCGCGCACCTCTTTACAGAATGTGTACCCTCCACAATATAATGCTCAATAGGGTAGATATGTTCTCATGCTCTCGCTCCACTTTAAATCCCGTGTCAAAATATTGCTCCACAATAGTCTCAGATTTAAATTTGTAATCTTTGTTTTCCTTGTTTGAACACACTTTCATTGCTTTCTGTAAACTCAAATACCCGTGATTGCTTTGTATTGTTGCTCCTTCTGTTCTTATCCATATTTTCAAGAACTAAATGGGTCGCTGCAATTACTTTACATATCAAACAAAAACATGTCAAACATTATAAAATACCAAACATGTTCGCAGTGGGGCATTTAAAGGGAACAAATGTAAATCGTTTTACATTTTATATGTTGTACTTTTATTTTATCTTTTGTTTCTGTTTGTCTCCAAGTTAAATAAATAAATAAACTTTGATATTATAAAAGATTTATTTTTAACTTTAATTACAATAAACAAAAACTTAATACAAATTTATAGCAAAAATGGTTTTATAAACCGGTAAAATTGTAACAAAAATAAAAAGCTTTATTGTATAAAGATTTGTTCTCACTGTTTACATGACCACCGCGAATTCATTACCCCCCGAAGCAGCCATAGCCGCCCCCGCGGGCGTAGCAGCTTGCGCCCCCTGGCCCCCATTCACGCAGTCACTACTGCAACCATAAAAACGTTTCGCTGCGTTCCGGTCAAAACGTGTGAATAACAAAGGTAGTTTGGACTAGTTTTTTTAAAATGTTAATATAATAAAAATAATTTTTTCATCATCTTATGTAACTTTTTAAATACTTGAATATTATATAATTTAACAAGTATAATTATTCCATACAACAATCTGTTACATACAGAAAAGGCAGTAGAATGTGGCCATGATGTTATATATCGTCACTCCAGTAATTTGTTTTATGTTTTAATTTACAAAATATGAAATATCTGTGCGCGTATCATTACGTCTTAAACGAGTAAATATATCTAATGTTGTTACCAGTACACAACAACGTACAAAATGTATGGGAGGTATTTTAGCGGAAGTATATTATTCGGTTTGATAAGAATTGTTATTTTAATTCTTGTATAATGTGAGGGAGAGAGGGAGGAAGAGGGAGGAAGAGGGAGGAAGAGGGAGGAAGAGGGAGGAAGAGAGAGGAAGAGAGAGAAAGAGAGAGAGAGAGAGAGTGCGGAGGAAGAGATCTGTTAATGTTATAATTGATAAATCCAAGATATTACTATCTGGGATCTGCTGCTGGAAGTGCAATCCGCCATTTAATAGCAGCGCAAAAATAATATAATTTTCATTTACTGAAAAGTATCAAAATCTGTTGAAAATTTTAAATAGTAATAAAAAGTATGAAACTAAATTTTACCGGTCTTTTTTTTTCACGCGACGTTCCCCTAAATAAAAAATTCGTTATAAAAATAGTAATAAGCAGAGTGGGACTTAACGTTAAAGTAACAAAATGTATTAAAAATATTACGAGTCGCACACACGTGCCGTTGGACGCGTGTTCAGAATTTTCGGAGAACAATTCCGCCTGCAGCTGACCACACTTGCTTCCAATTTACTATTTTTTAAATTCAACAAAATACCACTAATATATTTTTATCCTTCAGTAAGGACCGTGACGATGTCAGCAGCACCGCACTACTTAACAGTAATGGTACAGTTTTTATTACTTATTCTATAAAGGTAAACATTTTCTCTTAAGCCCGTGCAAACTGCCGCCGTCGGCAGGCATGGTGAGCGTGCAGGTAGATGAGCGTTTGAATCGAAAGCCGCGACGGTTCAGCGAGTGAGGCGGCGCACGCGCCGTACGCGCTAGAGTTACAAAGGCACGGCGAGACGGTTCCACTGTACGTACTCACGTTTTCGGCAAAAAAAAAACATCTCGAGGAGAACGACATGTTCCAAGAACACAAAAGCTTTCACCACGTGTAACAGCAAGCCGCACTTGCACAGCGTGGTGAATAAGTGGTGTTTAAGGAAGGAGAAATTAAGAAAACTGTTACACCGAAGGAGGTATTAGAGGACTAAGCAGATTACATGTTGGTATTGTTCGATTGACACATATCATTAACATATGAACCATGACTTCCGAGACATTCGAGCACCACTACCGATCTACCACTACACTTTGAAACCTATCACATAAGGGTTTGGGTTCTCTTGCGGGTATGGCGCTGATGGTGTCGGATTGAGTGGATTCGGGCTGATTCGACCATCTGAAGGTGATATCATAGTTACATCATTATTACTGCCGTAAGAGGGATTGTTAATGCTATGCAAACTGTTTGCATATGCGTTAACGTTATTCAAACTGTTAGTAAATGTGTTAACGTTACTTAAACTGTTTGCGAGTGTATTAATGTTGTTCGAACTGTTTGTGAACGTGTTGATGTTACGCATATCAGGAACAGAGGCCCGGGGCAGGCTGTGACTCAACGGGTGGACGTAGTAACTGCCACCAGTTGATATATCCAATGGTATCAGACCAATATATATTTCACTCTCATCATGGAAGTCATTGTTGCAACCTGACAATTTGATTGTCACCTGGAAAGATAAATCAATGAGTAGTGTATACATTGAGCACATCATGCAATCTGTTGCCGGAAACCATCTAGGTAGGGTAGGTACCACTGCAGCTTTTATTGCAGCCGACAAACAGTGAATTGCTAGTGAAATTACAGGGGTAATGAGACTTTACTTTTTTGTCACACAGAAACAAGCACAATCAAGTGCAGTGTGTATCATCCTAACTAGCTCCGCACCTGGACATGTGTAACAACACTAGAAGAACATCTTTACCTCAAACCAACTGTTTAGAGATTGTATAAGTTTTGCAACATCCTTCCATTCTCTGCAAGTGGCCCATTGAACATGATCTGGTGGGCTTTAACTTGTATCATGATACTGACCTTGAAGAAGTAAGATAAATCTATAATATTGCAGTTGGTAAGATTGGGTGCGACGATGTCAGGCACTGGCACGTCGCACTGGTACTCCCGCTTGGTTTTGGCTAATATGGGCCCTTTCTTCACGGTGGCGAGCAGTTTCTCCGGCATTATATACTCCGATACCGGGGTGCGGGAGCGGTATTTTTCTCTCTGAAAAAAGTGTGAATTACAATCTGAAGTAGATAAATCGCACTCAACTATATCGAAAGACATGAATTTGGTTTTTATTAGATAAAGTAGAAACAGGCAGGATTTTCACCTGATGGTAAGATTTGCGTGCCCATAACGTAGCAGTAGATAATTTGATATACACTTCACCACATTATGCTCATTGGTTTCAAAACTTCACATTAATATTTGACATAAAAGACAAAATATCACACTATTGCATTTCTTTAACTCACCGATGCAAGCTGGAATATAATCTTGGAGATCTCTGTACTGGAAGTGTTATGTGCGGCTATAGTGATAGGCAAGTCCTGCCCAGGGCAGAAACCGGACACGGGCAGTTTCACCTTGATTGTAACAGGCTTTGAGCTGCAGCAACATGTGTAGAACTCATCGAATTCCATTTCAATTGGTCTCTAAAAATTTTATTGTAATTAGATATTTGAAATATCAGAAAACTATGTTATAAAATGAAGATCATGTGTAAGTTATCCCCAAGAGTTGAAAAACGACGATTTGGGCAGTGGATTGAGATGTTTTCGGTTCTCTGTTAGTTATAGGAAAGGGGAGGATTCCACCAGCTAAGATGCTGCAATATTGGGCAAACAACATAGTGCATGTGTTGTGTTTCTTATCGCAACAACAAAGAAACAGGAAGTTTTAGTTGGTGCTAGCTCAGCAGCATACTCCAAAGACAATTTACAAACTTTGGTCACCAGTTATCATCAGACGCATGGAGACACCTGCTGTGCCACTCTGGCTATTGAAAGGATATTATAAGCGTTTAACTTTATTATTTCATTATTGTTAAACTACTTCCATACATACTTACATACCTTTACATTCCCTGTAGTGTCTTTATTCAAGTCTAAAGGAGCAATAACTTCAAAGGTTTTCGTTAGCTGTTGCAAAAATGTAGGTGGGAACTCAAGAGAAGCTGTAACTTTATAAGTCACATTCCCTTTTTCGCCGCAAAACGATGATGGTACATTGTAGGGTATTTGAAAAGTAAATGGTAAAGAATGGTGGCCTACAGCAAGAGTAATTTCAGTACCTGTGCAATAAAAATTTATGGTAACTAATTTTTATTCTATTGCATGCCCAAAGTTCTACACATGCAGGGTGTTGCACCTTGGCAGCTGACAGGCCAGTCCACGACAATGTGACACTATAGTGACTGCATCACATAATATTTCTTTCTTAAAACATGTTAAGCCTCATAAGCCCAGTGATTTTACTAGCCAAAACGCCATTCAAACTAGAAGATTGTAATATTCATACACTACTGTTTGGTAGCAGTAAAGAGACTTCTTTAATTCCTGACTGTTTTTATAAAAAGTTTCAAAGGCAGACCAAGTAATATAAAAACATTTTAGATTTTTTATTTTGTAAAATTAATGAAATATATTTTTTGATTAAAGAAATGTTCATGACAGGTTATGCATATGGAAACATGTTGTCTACATTTTGATAAAAGCTTACAATAAAATATATGATTGTTTAACCAGTTGTGATGTTTCATCTATGATCTGTGGTCAGCTTGTTGGTTCGCCCATGGCAAGTTGAAATTATCATATTGGTTACTGATACTCTTTTGATAATTTTAACTGAACCACTTTATTTCCATAAATTAAGTATAAAAGAAAAACAAATTATGTTCAAGATATTGTTTCAAGGTTGGCAAACCCCTAAAGTAATATTGTTTGACATGTAATATCAAAAATAAATAGATAAATTGTAACACCTACCTGCACCCCCGTCGATACATTGTGAGATATTAAAGTACTCCTCATAAGCCTTGTAGGGCACTTCTTTATATCTTTTAACACCCGAATACATTTCAATTTGCTGCTCCATCCATTCAACATTTGCACTGCCACTATATAAAATTTTTATAGCTGAAAATATATATATTATTAAGTTTATATTGTACATAATTTTTTTTTAAATAATGGGCTTACCAATCATAGGTGAATGTATTTAAGCCAATAAGTTAAGGTTGAATAAGGTTTAATATATTTAACTTTTTTTAAATAATTTATCGCTACTACTATGTTGAGTTATATTACAGTAAATTTAGCCCAAAACAATGCAACATTATACATAATGCACACACTATAGATAAGGCCCCATGAAGCAATCCATGATTGATAATAAATATTTAAATATCGGCAACAATTGTACCTTAATCCATGCATTAAAAGTAAGTTTTTGCTTCTATAATAACATTATTTTATTGCAATATTGATCACGGAGTCATTATGTATATGAATATTAGGCTCAAGACAAAAAGACGGTGTAGCGCATACCTGAATATATTAAGGGCTCATTTAATTCGAAGGTGACTTTTCCCGATAATACTTGTCCAGAATAATAATTATCAAGTGGCTCATCCAGAGTTATTGTACCATTGTTAAAACCGATGCCGTTCAGATTCATTTTGGTTTCCTTCCTAATCTTTACAAAATGAGCCGTGAGTAATATTTAAATACAATCATATACTTGAAGGATTTCTAGATTTAGACACAATAATAAAAAGTGTAAGAATATTACAATATTTATAATGTATAAGTATTAATTTAGTAGTAAATTATAAGCACTAAGACAAAACTCACATGAAAGTATAAATAACAATATAGAATCACAATTATTAAAAATGTACTAATATAAATCAATGCATAGTGCGTTTATAACATTTTAAAACTAAAGTTAACAAATTATGTACATACAGTAGATTAGATGTGGAAATATTAGGCAAATTTGATACCAGCTGTAACCAATATTACTCACGTAGTTCTAACTTTAAAATATTGCTAATATACTACAATTTCTTTAAATATCTCGTTAAAAATTAAGTTTCTAATAAAATATGTTCCATAATACAGATATAAACCTTAATTTAAAAAAATTAAAATTCAATGAGGGATCAGATGTTTATGTTTGCGACTATATTCCTCCATATATGTTAAGGAAATTTAAATCACTTAGTAAACTAGATATAACAGTAAATAAAATTGTTTATACACAATAATATATTTAGGTACAAGAAATTTTTAATTTATTTTTAATATAAATTTAATTCTCTGTGGAAGTAAGATAACTTGCTCCACTGCCGTAAAGGTGTCAAATCCGTGCATACTTGCTCGAGTTATGTTATTATGTTAAGCACGTTTTGTATTATTTACATAAATATCTTCATTCGTGTTTTAGATAACTGTATAAACTAAAAATGGGTAAACTGGATGTGGCTATATTACGTTATCTATCCGGGGAAGATTTTCGTGTACTAACAGCGGTAAGAGCTACCAATTATTTTATGTGTATTAAAATGGAACCCGTTTGTAACATTTAATGTTTTTGTTAGGTTGAAATGGGAATGAAAAACCACGAACTGGTCCCGGGATCGTTGGTAGCATCTATAGCTAATTTACGTCACGGTGGAGTACATAAATTGATGAAAGAATTATGTAAACACAGACTATTGACCTACGAACGTGGAAAACATTGTAAGTTATTAATATTATAACATTTACAATGCAACTTCGATATGGCGGTCATTAAAGCCATACAGGCTTTTGTTAAAGTTTAGTTATGAGAAAGTAAAGTGTAATTTCTCAGCTTGTAGTCACATCTTTACACGTGCATGTGAAAGTAAACTTTCTTTTTTAAATATTGATTCTATATGAAAATGTTTCCTATTTCTATTGAACCGTAAGTTAAAAAATATTAAATATTAATGTTTATTGTTTATGAATTTCAGATGATGGTTACCGTTTAACAAATGCAGGATATGATTATTTGGCTCTGAAAGCTTTAACTAACAGGAAGATTATTGCATCATTTGGTAACCAGATAGGGGTGGGCAAAGAGTCTAATATTTACACAGTAGCTGATGAAGACAGAAATCCGTTATGTTTGAAATTACACAGGTAATTGGCATTTTATCATTTATTTACTCTTTACAGTGATAATTATCACTGCTAAAATATCAACTCTTTATTAAATTTCATATTATTTATTGGTTGCTTAGATTGTTTCTATGATGCTATGGAATATGGAAAGTAGATAAAAAAATAATGTAACATATTAAGAAGAAATTTTATAGTAGTCGGAATATTACCTTATATAAAAAAATCATACTGGTAGATAATTATATTTTATTTTTATTTATAATTATTTTTATCTTTTGTTTACGTCTCCAATTGAAGTTTAGTTTATGACAATAATATTTTTATTGAGATTTTTTTTAACATTTAATAGACCAATAAACAGTAGCTCATTGCTAATGTGTATAGACTTAAATTACATGTTTATTGAATTTTGATAAGATTTTTTTTTGTAGTAAGTTTTCTAATAAGTTCCTATTTTTTTAGATTGGGTCGAACATGCTTCCGTAACATTAAGGACAAGAGGGACTATCATGCACACAGGAATCGTGCTTCATGGCTTTATTTGTCTAGAATATCAGCCACAAAAGAGTTTGCATACATGAAGGCCTTACACGATAGAGGATTTCCTGTACCTAAGCCTATTGATTTTAATAGACATTGTGTTGTAATGGAGCTTGTAAATGGAGGGCCATTGTATGTATTAATCTTTTCTTATGTTTTAATGTTTTCATTATATTTAAACCCTATTTAGCAGTTTTTGCCGTAAAAATGAAAGTGAACTCAACTATTTTCTTCATGAAACATAGTTTTGACAGATTTGCACAACTGGCATGAACTTGAAAAGTTAGCCCCGAGTCCAATGAAACTGTAAAAGTTGTCAATAAGACTAACAACATTATTATTCTTATTATGATGTAATAGAATTTTGTTATCCTTTTTATCTTTCTTCTCATATCAAGATTTCTCAATATTTATCATTATCATCATCCTATAGAAGTTCACTACTGGACATAGGCCTACCTCAAAAATCGTCACTTCAAGCGATCCAGTGCTGCTAACATTTCGTGCCTTCTTGCAAAATGCCTGGCACTAGAGGCTGTCAGTTGTAGGGGTTTATATTAGGAGATTTCAGCCATTTCCCACTATGCTGGCCCAATGCAGGTTGATAGGAGCTAGAGCCTCATTTGTTGATTAGCAGGTTACATCAGGAGCAGGTGAGGTTGGCTTGGGTCTTGTGAGTTATGTGTGTGGAGATGTGTGTTTAAATACCAAAGTCTTTATATTATAACCCAGAGTGGTTACTGCTATAGCAACAATTAAATTTTTTTTTTAAATACACATTTTTAGGACACATGTGACTTCCATAGAAGACCCTGAAGCCCTATATGATGAACTAATGAATCTTATAGTGCGTTTAGGCAACTGTGGAGTCATACATGGAGACTTTAATGAGTTCAACATTATGCTAGATAGAGAAGGCCAAGCTATTATTATTGATTTCCCACAAATGGTTTCCACAAATCATCCTAATGCTGAATTGTAAGTTTTTTTTAAACAAAATACTCTTCATAATAGATAGTAACAAATAATACTTATAATAACATAAAAGAGGACTAAAAGGGTATATTTCTGATAAAAGAGTAGAAGCTTTTCTTAAGGCTTTATCAATATCATTATAACAAATTGCATGCAGACATATCTAAATTTTGTAGTTTTATTTTCTACGCCTCACAAATGCAAGGTAAGATTTATTAGTAGTTAGCTTTAGATCTAACAATGCAATATTATTTAGAATTGCAATCTATCACATAGAATGTATGGTCACAGTCTTAGAATATATGTTAGTGTCTTAAAATATAGACAGTAATATAATTAGTTGATCGTGTAGTGGTAGATAGTCAATATCCAGTAAAAGATGTTCTTGTTAATTGGTGCAGAAAGTTTTCAAAAAATAGCTTCAACAGGATAAGGTTACTATAGTAATTTTCTTAATAGCCATAATCTATAGAGATACTAATCAAGATTCAGCATCAGTTTTTCATATTAGTATTTTACAGCTTATTGTAATGCATATATATTATCAGGTATTTCGACCGTGACGTGAAATGCATTCGGGAGTTTTTCAAGAAACGCTTTGGGTACCAGAGTGACCTGTACCCAAAGTTCGAGGACCTGGAACGTGATGACGAACTCGACGCTGAGATTGCTTGCTCTGGCTATAAGAAGAACAAGATAGACGATGATGAGTTATTACAGGTAATTTTACATTTATCAGATAAATGGATACTAATTTCATATAAATTTAAAGTCCGTTGCTGACCATAGGCCTTTATATAAATGATCACGAGAAAAGCTGCTCCCCATTCACTGGACACCACACGAAGTATTTTGCATAAATAAGTTGTCGCCACTATGTTTTATGTAGTGTTTCTTTTGTTACTCTGAAAAAATATATGGAACTGCATCTGGGAGTGTAATTTCATCATTTTAGGAACCACTAATAAAGATATTGGATTGATCATGCTCTGTCTATATTAAGTTTTGCCACAACTATTCTGTAGTTGTAGTATGACTCATTGACTGCGAGCAGTTGCCAGTTATGCGCAGTACATGAATTTGTGTAATATTTCAGGAAATGGGAATAGAACTACAGGTAGGTGATAATGAGATAAGTCACTCTGATAGTGGAGAGGAAGAGCAGGGAGATGTAAAACCGAGTTACTTTAAGGATGAAGTAGCAGCTCTCAGGAAACAGGTAATTTTAAATAATAATCACAATATAATTCTCTATGTACATACATATTTAGGTTAAGTTCTTTTACCCTGTAGCCATGAATGCATGGTGTATTTTTAACATGTGGTCAAACTATTCCCTCGGAGCACTGTAATTAATTGGAACCTTTAGTTTTTTTTTTGTCCAACTGCAAAAAGACAGGCAAGACTTTTACCAGGTAAATAGAATAATGATACTACAACATATAACAATGTGATACTAGTTAGGATGATAATCTCTGCACTGCATTGTACTCGTGGCTCTGAGATGCACTAAGTTAAATGTCGTTACCGTAGTTACACAAGCTAAAACGAGAACAAATTAATGTTTTCATACAACTGTTTAGCAATAGAAGTTGGTGCAGTGGTGTTACCCATCCAGATGATTTCAGGCAAGGAAGATCTATCATGGGTAAAAGCTTTCGTGCCATTCCCTTATCCCATCTATGTTGCATAATCTAAAGTTTATGCTACTTGCGTTATTATACTAGCAATGGGTAGCTGCTTATGTCCATCAACTTCTGGGTAACGCATTGCCGGAAGTTTCCGCCGTCTTGCTTAAGGCATAGCAAACATACACAACATAACAGATTGTTTCAATGAGTATGTATGTAGATTTCCTGTTACAGAGTTAAATAAAAAATAAGCCTGTTTCTATTAGGTTGAAAAATCAATCTTAAAGGATGGGAGAAAATCGGAAACTGAAGATTTCACTGCGAAAACTGACACCTTATCAATAGAAGAAGAAAAAGTCCCCACATTGGTGAAAGGTGAGATAAAAGTAGATAAGCAATCAGAAATAGACAGAAACTCGCAGAAATATCGGTTGGCGATGATTGAGAAGACGCTGTCTGACGTCAAATCGATGAGGACGTACACATCAGCGAGCACTATAGCACCGGAAGTTATAAAACAGCAAGTCAAAAAGAATTTAGACTATAGACAGTCAAAAATGGAGAAGAAGAAGGCGATTGCAAAGGGAGAAGCGAGCGCTGTAACGAGACAGAAAAGAGATAACAGGGAAACTATAAGAGAGAGTCATGGCTTGTGGGGTTGGGCAGAGTGAGTTGTTAATAAAGAGCTTAAAATTACTGTCGTTTTAATTAATATTAGGTTGTTCAGGTTTATATTAAAAGGTAAATACACCTATGTATAGCTAACAGTAGTTATTTCGATAATTAGTAATTACACTTTTTTTGTGTTCTCCAGCTCGTTTTGACCTACCATACTTGCGCATGCGCTACTACTTTTGATTGGTATTGTTTTTATTTTGAAGCAACATTAAATATACATAGGTTGTTGATATTAATAAATAAAAAAAAAACTCGCAATAGGTCTACACTTGACATTAATTACACACGGTGTTAAAACGATAGCCTATGGGATCTAACGAACGTGGAGATTTCAATCATTGTGTAGAGACGCCCAACCAGTTTAATACCAATCATCGTCCAAACTACACCAAACGTAGCTCTGGAATCAAACCAGAGACCTTTGACATACAAGTCACTTTTTTGCCGTTGCGCCACGAAAATAGTCAAAAGTATATAATTTACAAGAGGAGACGGACATTGTATTTTTTAAATTTTGCTTTAATAAAAGTTATCTTCGCATTGTTTAAACGTTTTTTTAATATAGGTTTATGCAGATCAATTAGAAGATTTATTTTATTTATAGCCATATAAAATTTTATAACTTTAATCACCTTTATTTTAATTTATTTTTGTATATAATTATACTACAAAAATTATGTAGTCACTCTCAGAAAATCGGTACAGCTTATTTTAATACTAGTTTTCTATAAAGTCTAGTCTAAGTAGTAAATTACATCCTGGCTAGATTTCTAATAGTTTTGTCTGCTGTGATCCGTTTAAACAACAAACACCAATTTAATCTATTGTTATCGCAATGTTTTTAACGATGTTTTAATGTGCATGTCAGAGGCGTTATTTATTCATTAAATACTTTAATATTTGTCTGATATATGCTAGTTAAAATAAACATCGTCATTGAGATTTCAAAACATGCAAATAAATGAAGAGAGTGGAAAAAGCCGATGTTTTATTTTGATGATATAAACATTTGAACGGCGGCGAGTTATTATTAGCTTACGAAACGAAGCGTACCCTGCACCCGCTGCTTCAGGAGTATCTACTCCAGACATATTAATTTATAACAATACAATTCAATTATGATTTTTTATTCACAATTTGTGTTTAATTTCGAGAGAGAGTGTAAATTATATAGAAGGCAAGATGAACAAAACGTTCACTTGATATAAGGTGATAGGCCCGTCCATTACAATGTGACGCTGATTGGGATGATATACACTGCATCATATTGTGCCACACAAACAAACCGGCCTTCAAATCAGGTAATTGTAATATTAGCATAGTACTGTTTGTCGGCTGCAATAGGAGCTGAGGTGTTACCTACGCGTAAAGGGTCTGGGGGCAATAAAAACCTTCCACCAGTATACTGTTAGTTTTGTTTGTTTAGTTAAACTCAAAATAAGTAAAGTGAATAAAATAACTCCCTTGCACATTTATGTATACACATAAATATTTGTTTCTTTATCGACATCGAGTTAACACTTTACATCAATATCACAATCTTATGTGACTTACAGATGGGGATGGAGCCTTGTAAAATCTGTCTCCCATCATATGTAGCCCTTTATGCATGTTGATTTACTTAGGAAGAAGCTAGTGGTTCTAAAAATATATCATCACAGACTCTACCACACGAATATACAGAATCGAATCGGAGACTTCGGCGTAACAACGGCGCAGTAAGTTGCTAAACCAAGGAAGCTGTACTAAATCTGTGTTAGTATGTTGCTAGATGATCCATTGTCATGGCTAGAAGTATCACTTACCACCACGTTTTGTTTATATGTAACCCTTTACCTTTAATACTATACGAAGCAACTACAAGGCTAATTAAAAAGCATTTACTCTCAAATAAAATATAATTGATATGCACTCATTATTTTTTGATTAAAATATAAAGCGGACTAAATCGTAGTAATATAGAAAAAACCCGTTGAATTATTATTTAAGATACGTTAGATAAAGTACTTTGCGTTATCATTCTCTAGAGATAGAAAATTATAATAATATAATTTTTGTGATGATAAGGATTATGGCCAATTATGCAATTCAATATTTTACTATTTATCAATATCAAACACGTACCGTATTACTTGTTATACTAAATTGATTAAGTATCTCATGTTTTCCGCGGATTAACCCCTCGGATAAACGGACTTGACTCTTTCCATGTGAGAGCGAGCCCATGTCCCAGCAATGGAAATATTAAGTGAGCTATTTTTTATATTAATTCCATATTAAGAAGTAATTTATGTAGTTACATAACATTTTGTAATGTACACCCCCATAAGAATTTAGAAATGTGTGTCACTGTGTTGTGCTGACCAACTAGTGTACAAATATTACCGAGTATTGATTTGAAAGGCGTTATAGCTAGTGAAATTACCGAGATAACAAGACTTATGAATGTGACCTATTAACTGTAGTGTGTATATATATATATAAATAGCGCAACTCTGTTATGTCCGGACATATCACCATCAGATGAAAGTCCTGCACATCTAGACACTTCGACGAATAAATAAAAACAATGTACTTTTTAATACAAAAGTCTTAATAAAAAAACAAAACGGTTTTAGTTAATTGAAGAAAGGAAGGTTTTAGTTATTTAATTTAAGGAATTTGTTTTGATCGAAAATAATTTATTGCAAATTTTTAAATAATGTTTATCGACAATTTGCGCTTACGCAATGGCTTGACTTATGTTATTTTATGTAATCTGTGTTGCGTAATGAAGGGCTAAGTCACACGCCACGACAGGCATTACACGCATGACACGCAATACACGCAATAGACACGCACCATACATACTACACACGCACACCGGAGCGGCCGTCCGCCGACATCGTACGCAATAGAATTTGTTTATTGAAACAAAAGAAATCAACACTGCTAAGCTTTTATCACGTAGTCTTTTTTTATAATTTTATGGCCGACTGGATGTGTGTACCCTAAGAACAGGACAAATGATAATCCTTGAAACTCCCACATATTTATATATAATATATATGGCAAGTCCGCACCGGAAAGCGCAGCGTTGGTAGACCCTCACCAGGTGGGCTGAGGACATAAAAGAATCGCTGAGAGTAACTGGATTCAAACAACGCAAGACCGTGGCTTGGAGAACACATTACGATAGACCTACGTCCAGCTGTAGAGGTCCATCGGTTAAAATGATGAAATATATTTATACATACATTTGAGTCTATATATTGATATCTGTATGTGTAGTTTGCTCTTTATTATAACACGTTAGTGCTCTCATTAACCTATTAGTAGTAGAACTAGTGTAAATATCACAAACGTTACGTTACGTAATACTTGTTGGGGCCATTGTAATGTCCGCTCGGCGGAGCTAGAGATATACGTACAATTTTAATAAACGAATTACACCAGTTACAAGTGAATAGAAAATGTTTATATTGCAATGAACTAGAAAGTTACTGATCGACGAAATGCTGCCCAACAAGGTGTACCAACGCCTGTTATGGGTGATGGCGATAATACAATCTAGTTCTATGCATACAGGGAACTACATTGTACCATCATCATGCTCACGTAAATATACATTATGATTAGTAAATAATACTTAAAATTTATAAAATATTAAATGAATGAATGCTTTGAATCGTTAGTGTGGAATAAGGCAGAGTTTTCTTATTGATATAAAAACATGAAACATATGTTTCTCATATTACTGAATCTAATTAAATATTTGATAAGAAAATATTATGATATTATTGCAAAATGGATACATTTTACAAATGCGATTATAGATTTCTATTTATTTATTTTCTAACAAAATGAATCGTGAGCGGTGCAGTGCACGACTGGCGTCACGGGATGCACGCAGCACGAGCACCTGCTCCGTGCTTTAGAGGTATAAGGTAGTAGGCGGTGGTCTATTATCATAACTTTATAATAAATGTATTTTCTACTTTGTTGTATTGATTTATTCTACATAACGATAGGTTATGAGGAAAACGGGCTATTAGGTCTATAGTCATTGTGAATGGATTAATTTGGCAGCCCAGGTGGAGTGGCGCGGGAGAGGAGTGTCGGTACTGCGTTTCGTCGCTCTCCCTATCCTCCGCGGTCGTATAACGTTTGGCAACGAAACTCAAGACAAGATCCGCCGCGGGGAGTCGGAAGAGTTCTCTCTCTTGGCTCCCATGGCCTTGGGGTGACGGATTCGGAGGGGATCCGTAGCCAAGATAACTATAAGTGGTTGAGAGGAGGACGCGCTGTATGATTCGGCGCACCCTTACTGAGATGGAAAGCGGCGGCGGCGGGAGGGGAGGAACTCCTGAGGTGGGATTGCATGGTGCAGCCGGTGCTGGCGGGGTCGCGGAGGTGTGCAAAAGCGTTCCCGTGACCCTACCGATTTTAGTCGGTGCAAGTCCGACATGAGCGGGTAGGTATGCGAAGGCATTTCTCTCACGTAAAGCAAAAATAAAAAGGTTAAAAATTTTAACGAATGAGTTAGTTGCGTATAAAAGCAGTATGAGAAAAATAGAAATGATGTTCGAGCTACCAGACCGACGGAAAATGACGCAAAAAGTCTCGATTGTTATTTTCAATAATTCCAACAACCAAAATTATAAACGTGGTTAACCAAGAAATAGCATTAGTATATATTTGAACCATATACCTACAAATGAAAGGGTATAGGTATGAATAGACATTTTAAATTAAATTGTATATAACATTACATATTCAAGGAACTTGCTGCCGTCCGCAACCGTAGTCCGAAAATACGCGCGCGTCAACAACACGGCGGTGGGCCGGGGGCCAGGCGCGCCACCGCTCGCACACACACCGGCCGCGCCCCCGCCGTGCCCCCACTGTGCCCCCGCCGCACCACCGCTGATCCCCCGCCGCGCCACCGCCACTTACACTCCAACACTACACATGAACAGCAATTTCCGTCGGCATTCTTGAGCACTGTCGCCGACACGCATCCCTCAGCCGCTCGGTAGTGTTCGGTAGTGTTCGGTAGCGCTCGGTACTCTCAGTAGCGCCCCGTCAGCCCCAGCCCGCGTACGCGTCAACATGGCACAAGATAACCTAACGGCGGTGTTGTATAAGCCAAAAGATTTACGTTTGGTATGTGTTTATTACTCAATTACTTACCATATTTTATATATCTATCATCTTTTGGAAAGATATTGTTTATCCTTCGTAATCTGTAATTATATTACTTGCGTAACATATTTAATATTGATTTTAAACGCTTCCATCAGACGTCGGCGGCAGGACAGGCTCCGCTCGTTAGGACGAAATCGTTTTAATGCGTTCATCAATAAAGTGGTCTCCTACTAAACGCAACATTTGATATTTTATTATTTGTGATACCTTCACGAGAAATGTACCGCCGCGGGGCGGACGATGTCCAGCCGGACTGTCTGCCGGCTGATGATAAGGTTCACATAATTACAGATATATATTCTTGTAAAATTACTTGTCGCTAACGATGTGTCCGATGAATTTAATTACAATATTTGTAATTACGTTTACTTCCAACCGGATAAAAAAGGGGGGTGAAAGGAGTCCGCGAATAATACGAGTGTTTCATGTTGTTACTATTAAATAGTTTTTGTAAAGAGAAAAGTTCCCATGGTATTGAATACTTATTAATAATTAGTATGAATGGGAAATAGCGTGTTAGTTGCGGCATGTAAAGTATTAAGTGAGCAGTGGGTAATAATAACCAAAAAAAAGTTATATTTCAAAATACATAAGGTATTTTTCTAATTCTACTCTATAGTTTTAGGAAATTAAGAGTAAGACTAAGAATACCTCTGCTTGACGTAGAAGGCGACTAAAACGGTCTTCGCGTTCTTGGGCTTTGAAGGTGGGGACCACATTGCCCGCTAAGTAAGTTACGATTGCGACAAATACATGGAGGTTTAGTATTTGTCATAGCTTAGCGAGGATGTTGAGCTGACTTCTAGCCTCCCTCGGGGTGTGCTTAGAACAGCTATACCCAAACTGTGGCCCGCGAACGGTAAATGACCACCCGGTGATTTGGGGTTTGCCCATCTGGTGTCACTTTGCTTTAAACCATTATGAACTTCACGCCATTAAATATAACAGCCCGTTAGACATTTTAAAATATTATACATGCAATGAATTATTGAATAGGTTTTTATGAAAATCTGCAATAAGGAATAAAACCTAAGAAAAAATTATTACATATTTCTTTATTCCTTTTGGCGGCTGGCGACACTCACTAATACGTGCTTGTGGCTCCCGTGAAAATTGGTTACGTAGCACTGGCTTGAAGTTTGTGCAAGGAGGGAAGTGTACCAATGTGTTCTAAACATCTTATCGAAGGACCTCTTCGTTTTATTTTTGGCTTCCTAAAGATACTCTGTCTTCTGGACGAAGTTACGAGTTATGTGGAAATTTTTACCTACTAAAACCTTCTCGGTGGTCATCTTCACGAATTTATAAAAGTCACGGGATCTCCGTTAGGAAGCAATCGCGGCCTCGCTAACGTTCCGCTGATATAACCCGACCCGGGATTTGTTTTATGTAGTTCCTATCATCCGCGGAGTATTACTTTAATGGCAGGAGACCATGTCCGGCCTTGGTCCACCTCAGGGTCGTTTAGAAGGAAATGAGAATGAGAACCCCCCACCCTGAATGGCAACGACGCCAAACGCCTTGTTAAGGTAGGGCAGAGGTCGGCAAAGTGCGGCTCTTTGAACTCTTGTGTGGCTCTGGCACAAGGGCCATTTAATGAATCTCTAAAATTATGATGAATGTTTACTACATTTACAAACAGGTTTGGCTCTAATTTTTTTTCAATCGTTTTAATTAGCATATTTGGCTCTTTGGCCAATAAGTTTGCCGACCACTGAGCTAGGGGAACACCGTCGCCAGTGCGCCGCGGCGACGCTCGTCCGCGCCACGACGGGTTCCTCTCCGAGCGGGATCTGTCCTTTCTCGAACCCGTCGAACAGCCTTCTTTATCCAGGAGCCTAACCACATGCTAAGAGTGACCACCGGTGGTGGTCTAGGGAATAAGATTTCACAAGCTTGCCCTATCTAAAGATTTCACTTATGATAAAAATAGTACATTTGCAAATATAATTATTCTTCTCTACTTCCTCTAAATTCTGCTCTAAGTCACGACTTGCTTGTGTCTCCTAATTGAATATTGAAAAGTTATTTATTTTCAGAGTGGCAACATTTTTTTGTTGGTTTGATGGAGCCCCATTTTATTTGCATACACGTGTCCTCTGGCCTCAAAGCCGACAAAACACGATGATAGCTAATAAACAATAATTGCTGAAAGGATTTTAATGATTCAGTCAATTATAGACACTTTTTTTATTCATTTAAGCGACGAGACGAGAGACTCGTTCACGTAATGGTAAGTGATTCGCTTGCCCATAGCAACGTGGCATTAGTTAGGATGATAAGTACTGCACCACATTGCGCTCGTCGCCTGCAACATACGATGCCGAGTCTCGTTACCCCTGTAATTGCACTAGCTACAGCGTCCTTCAAACCGGAACACAGCAATGTTTGCACAGTTCTGTTTGCCGGCTGCAACAAGCGCTGCGGTGGTGTCTACCTAGACGGTGTTCAACAACAAAGTCCTATCATCAGTTAATTTAGCCGCTAACTGTTTACATCTTAATTATTTAATGAAATGACCTGCACCTGCGGGAGGTCCTTTAGCTTCGCATAACAATTTAGCGTTGGTTAGGATGTTTATACAGGGCATAAAGCGGTTTCCATATTGACCCATAAAATATATCGTCAATCCAGTAATTTTGTTATATGTAGCTCTTTAAAACCATAACGTTTGTGGTACATGACATTATTGAGGTATAGATAGTCAACATCCCACATCTCAGTGCAATGAGATGAGAGCGATGTGCTGTTGTAACGTGTACAAACACGTTGACCTTGCACACCAGCACGTGGCCACCGCAGCAGGAGGCGACTTTACTTCGACGGTTATAAGCGTATCAATCAATTTACGAATGAGGTTGTTCCTGAGACACCGGAAAACGCAAATATTGGCAAAGTATCTTTCATCTGATGCGTGGAAGTCATTAGACACGATGGTAAGATGGTAAGACATGGTTTCATTTACATCCAGTCGGTTGGGGTATAAATCAGGCTTTGAATCCGAGGCAATATACATATGTATGTATATATATACACACACACACACACACACATTTATATATATATATGTACATATTTACACGCATTATACACTAGCCGTAAATAGTAGAGGTCAGAGGCGCGCGCGCAGGCCGATCGGGCTCGCCTCGTGTGTGGCCGGTGATAGATGACTCTTGATGTGTCGTTTTATTATTTTTTTTAGTAAATAAACATAACTGTTTAATATAATGAAATCAAATAAATTAAGCAAACTTATCCTTATTATTTTTTAAATATTCAATACTCTTGAATGATCGAACTTTTTAATTTAAAACTGGGTAGGTAAAAACGAACAAACATCACGCGGTCCCTGACGCCGGATGCTCTGGACAGGCGGCGACAGCATTTGAGTAGGCAGCTTATTGTTGTCGTGAAACAGTAATTTGTTATTACTGCTTGCTAAGTTATGTGTAAAGATACATAAATCATCATACATAATCTTCGTTAATGGTTCAGCGACAACTTGATAATATACAACACATTACTTAACAAGTACTATAAGTCTGTGTGCAACTCTGTTTCCGTTTGCATTATTTTTTTACAAATAAATACGACTGCAGCAACCGCAAAGCGACCTTCATCTGTCCTCTACAAAAGTAAGGAGGGATAATTTAATATAAATATCGAATTAATTGCGAGTGGTGGTGGTTATCTAAAACCTGCGCCGCTTTATAACTATTTCGATAAGATTTTGCACTATCTGACTGCGCTCTGTTTACTGTGAATATTACTGCAATAAAAAGTTACGACGCACTCGCCAGTAAACAAATTCTAGAAAGATTTTTTTACAGATACCCGCTAATATATAAACATTTGAATTGAATGTACGAGTAAGTATATATTGATGACATGGCAGACTATGCTAACGTATGATTATATCGTTTCAGGAACAAACACCAGTCCCAGAAATAGATGATGATGGTAAGTACGTTGCTTTTTTTTTTACATAACTTCAAAAGATTATTACGTGGAAACTTCTCTCGGAAGGCTGGGCTGTGGGAGTATTCTGCAGCATGCACCCCGGCCAACGTATGTGTACCGTCGGGCGATGGCACCGGATAGCACCGGATGCCGCCATGTGCACCAATCGCTTTCAGAAATCGGTACACAGCGGCGTCACACAAAACTGAATACCATTGACCTCTTTGCTTGAAGACTAAAATGGTAATAAATGATATCCCACTCCGTTTCCGGTACGTCCACGTTACATATTATTTTACATTGGCAGAGGTACTGCTTCGGATGGACTGCGTGGGCATATGTGGGTCGGACGTGCACTACTGGCAGAACGGGGCCTGCGGCTCCTTCGTTATGAAGGAGCCCATGGTGATGGGCCACGAGGCCTCTGGAGTCGTCGCTAAGGTACGTTGGTAATATCCCTATTAAAATAAGAAATGGTTAATGCAAAAAGTTATAGAAAAATTATTCAAAATCTAAAATAATTGAGTATAGTTTTAAAATCGAATTATAAGAAACTTTTATCCTATATTTACGTATGTTGTATATTGCGTTTGTATACATACACACACACACACATATATATATATATATATATATATATATATATATATATATATATATATATATATATATATAATATATCTACCAGCTGTTGCCCAGGTGCTTTGCTGGCTGTGATTAAAAATTACACTTGAAATTTCTCCGAAGTATTCCTTGAGAGCTATAGCAACCGTTACTATGGCAACAGCGTCAATAAAACCAAAGGAAAATATTTATGAAAATTAATCAGAAATAAAATGATGAAGGATCTATGAAATTCATATAACAAATAGCCTGTGGCCATCTACCACACCATTCCGCGGCGAATGTAGGTCGGTACGTTCACTAGTTTTCACGTGATTGGCGAACAAAGGGAACCCATTTTCATATATTTACACACACATATATATATATATATGTTATATACAGTGGTGGTTATATAATTAGAAACACTTGTTATGAATAAAGAAAGTATAACTTCAACGAACAAATGTTCGTAAAAAATATACTCATTCAATAATTAATAATGATGTAATAATATAGTCACTCAAATAAAAAACTCATTAAATGCATAAAATATGAAACATATTTTACCTTTAATTACAAAACGAGTCTAACAGGTAGGATGGATGTAGGTAGGAGTTTATTGTCCGTTCTAGTGCTGCAGCCCGCCCGCCTGGACGCCTAGTTAGACACATTTTAATAAAAGGATCCATAGCTCGTCCTTTTTTTAAAAAGGAGAATAACACTTCTTTATTGGATATCTCTATTATTTTGGCGACAATTCAAAATTTAATCTAAATATTATTTTGTTCCAAATGCGCAAAAATAAGTTGTGACGCGTCAACTCCAACTAGCAAATAATTGTTAATTAACCTACTCATAGATGATAACTGAAGTGAAGTGAAGTGAAGTGAAGTGAGAAGCTGGCGCACAGAAGGGCAGCTGAACATTTAAATTGTTCTGTTAACAAAGTTTTTAATGCAATTGATACATTATAAAACACATGGTACTGTTGACATTGTTCTTAGACAGGCGCGGCCAAGTAAAACCACTCCCAGAGAAGATACGCTAATCGCTCGAGTTGCTAAAAAAGACCCAAGTAAAGGTTCCAACCAGATTAAAAATAAAGTTTTTTTAGCTTGATGACCCGAGAAACATCTCGTCAATTTTCGTTTAGGGCAGGATTTGGCTGGGCCTCTAGGGTTCAGCCATTGCGACGAGCGCTTCCGGTTATCGCACAGTATCCACTTTTCATTACAAGTAATGATTCGATTTAAAACCCCTCCATCATTACGTCGGCTGAGCAAAGTAACACAGCAGCAGCAGTCGGCGCGTGTTCGCAAGTTGGATTCACTCAATGCATGAGGTAGCCATCGTTCCAGTTTTTTTACTTTCTCGATTTGCTTCAAGTGGATTCATACAGTTTTGTCACTGCCCCGAAGACTGCAGCTATCTCTGAAGTGCTTTGTGATGGATCCGCTTCCACAATAGCCATTAAATCTTCATTTTCCACTTCGGTCTCTGGCCGTCCACGGGGTTGATTCTGAAGGTCGAAATTTCCAGAACGAAAACGTTGCAACCAAAAACGTATCGTGCTTTCTTGTACGACACCCGCGCCGTACACATCATCAATCCGTCGAGCTGTTCCCGCAGCACTGGTGCTGGAGCCGGGGCAGAGCCCGTACTCGTAAATATACCGATACTTCATGTCTCCCATTGCGCGGCAATAAGCGACGCCAAAGTAAAAACAAATGAATGACTGTTCCCAAAACTCTAATGCAGCAGCTAAATGCATTTATAAACTCGAATTTGGAATTCTTAACCAAAGAGGAGATGTTTCAGATCAAAGTGGTCAGTGCGACGAAACGCTCATTTCCTATGTAAGGAGCTAATATATAAGTATATATACATATCTAATATGTTTACATAAATATAGGTGAACTGCAACAAAAAAAACTTTCTTATGAATTCACTATCGTTTAATCAATTGTCGTTTATCTCCTACTGCCTGCTGATGAAACGTCGTTAATGAATTTTCATCACATGCGCAGAGGTGATGCGCTCGCTTGCTCCACATAAATAAATAAATAACTCGTTATGCAACTGATATTTGTTGCAACCGATAAACGTGATGCACCGCGCCGCGCTCAATGTCATCTGTTGTTATTGTAAATAATAAATAACTGTTCATCCTAATTGTAATCTTGCATCGATTAATGTTTAAATGTTAATTAGAGTTTTAGTTTTAGTTTTAGTTCGCTTTACGTGTGCGTCGGAGCATCACTTAACTGTACCACTTATTACATTACTGGTTAAGTTATAGACCTTTATTCATGTATACATTTATTTTTCAAGTAGATATACACCAAAAAAAATCATTATAGTGAGAATTAAGATTCTCACTTCCAATTTCCCAATAAGTTGGGAGATTCTTTTAATGGTCCCATTGCTGGGATTAGGGTAGGGCCTACCGCCGGAAAGGCTGACGAAAGGGTGATCAAAGAAAATATTGACAGGACAACAGTGACAGCAGGTACAAAGAATGTTTATCGTGAGAAGGTTTCACTTTCAGCACTAACCGAGACCGTTCCAAAGAATGGGCCGCGATGCATTCATGGACCACTTGGTTGAGAGCAGCTGCTACTGCTCCTGCCACCGGAGCCATGGTGCTCAACTACTGGAAACTTGCGAATGTAGTTTCTTTGAAACACAATGCAATAAACATCTGGCAGTATTTTTGTTTAGTTAAATTTGAATCGACATGTGTACACAACATTATTTTTTGGGAAGTTGATTTTTTTACAAATATTTACCTGTTTGAGCAGGAATAAAGCCCTGGTTAGGATATTTATAATGCAGCAGGTCGTGCTCGTCGTCGAGGCGTATCATTTTTCCGTGGTCGTGTATAACCTTGAACTTAACAAATGAATGGCAGACGGTCAACTCCGCTGACCGGTTCTGATTGGGGTGTGTCGCCTGCAAATGTGGTAGGTGGTGACGATGCATATGCATACCGTGTATTTACACGGTATGCATATATCCTCACTTTCGCGTGTCGTACGACGCGTTATTTGTACTACGAGTATAATAAATGTGTCTCTTTGTTGTTTAACAGACGGAGGTCGGGGAGCGGGGTGGTCGCTGGTGGCGACGGAAGTGCTGTTGTGTGTGAATGGCTATGTATGCGAGGTCGCTATATGTATTACGTTACATATTTATATGTAACCGCGTAGACGGTAATGAGCTCATATGATGATGAAGACATGACCGTACGGGGCGTATATCCACTATAGAGCTTTCAATAAAACTGATAAACGTCATTTGGAAATATTTTCTAGAATTCACCGATTTCTGATCTCAACAACCATTTTTATATATAGTGATGTAGATTTGAGTGGATGCTGTCGTGGCCGGCCTCCAGCGGATTGTTCTTTGCAATTATTAAAAGAGTTGAAACATTTCGTGGCAACGGAAACGGCACATTGTGGCCGGCAATGGAACTAGATCGAGAAACCGGTATATCACTATACATATTGTATATTATATAGTTGCAAAAGCGCGAAACTTGCATGCTGATGTGTACGGCAACGTGGGCCTCGTGTGCTCTGCGCGACCTTCACCATCACTCCGTCGGCTGGTTCGGAGGCGGCCTGTAGTCTGTAGTTAGTAGTATTCTTACAATTTTAAAGTTGATTTTGTATTATTATGACTATTCGTGCGCATGCGCGCTGGTAAAGGATCGTAACGTTTTACTTTTTAAAGTAACTTCACTGCGTGACGGTGAACTGAATTATATGTATGTAGTGTTAGCGAGTGCGGTGAGTGTAACAGGTATGTTGTATATTGCCTGTGTATCGCGGCATCATGGGCGAGGGCTCAATAACTTGAAAGTGAGGTTTTGTTAGTCCGTTAAAAGCAGGCCGTTATAGTAGATCAGCTCGCACACGCAATGCTTTAAGCAATAAGCAAGCTGCTGAGAGAGGTCGGCTCTACACCCCCCTCCCCCCGCCCTAGTCGCCGTTCCCGCCGCGACCCCGGACGGTAACATTGCCAAGCTGCTCACTGTCAGAGGGTAATCTTTGCTGTCGGCGCGTTAACTTATTGCAGTGTGCAGTAATGTACTTGTTTCTCCTCATTCAGCATATTTGGAGCTGCGACGGGTTACCGCTGAAGTGATAACATTCATGTACGATAAGGTCGAAACTTTTTGTAAAACTATACATTTTTTTGACCCTGGCCGCGCTGGCAAGGGTCATCAGCTTTACTTCACTTCTATCAATCATCCAATACGTTATATATATATAGATAGCAGTTTTGGGTACGGTGCTACAATTACTAAGGGAGGGAATCCCGTGCGAGTCCCGTGTGAAAGCGTTGAGCGCATTGCGGTGCTGTGTATACATCTTAAAAAGTGCGAACCGAACGTTTAAAGATTTTTAAATAAAGTTAATTATCTTCTTTTATGAGATAGTTTGGTCATGCGTTGAACTGTCTCCGTGTCCTGGTGTCCTCGTGCGCTAGCTGCGTCTCGTACATACAGTAAATATTTAAATTTGCCTGTATTTACTCTGCCTGATATTATTTTCTATTTAATTTCCACCAAACTCGGGGATTTTTTTATTAAGTGATTTCTTAACAAGTAGTTAACATCGAAGCGATACAGTAAGCAAGATGTGCAGCATGTTGGATACCTGATGAAAATCATTTAAGGTGGTTCATGTCCAGACGGTTCACACGGAAAGCTGCAACAGTTAAAGGTTGTAGAAGTGGGAGACGGTGCCACTTAAGCATCGTGTCCGGTCCCGGCACCGTCACTGAGAAACTGCTAGTGTATTGATATAAATAATATTCACGTATTTGTCTCCACGTCGTTCCGTGCGTCAGGTCGGCGCCAGGGTGAAGAGCCTGGCGGTGGGCGACCGCGTGGCCATCGAGCCGGGCGTGCCCTGCCGCTACTGCGAGTTCTGCAAGACGGGCCGGTACCATCTCTGCCCGGACATCCGGTTCTGCGCGACGCCGCCTATACACGGCAACCTATGCAGATACTACAAGCACGCCGCCGATTTCTGCTTCAAGTGAGCTCAAACACGTTCAACCATCGATGATAAAAACGGAAGTACGGCTCCGGGGGTCCCGCGGTTAGGGACGTTGTCAAAATTAAATATGTGATATAATGATTAACAACATGTTAATTATTCAAAATCGAATTCTTTTACATCGTAAATAAACAACTCGCTTATTTATTTCATCGAGTGCAGTTTGTTTTCCATCACCAGCTCAGTGGGAACTGCACCCAGTCTTTTGGGATGTACAGAACGAGGACCACTGCTTTACAAACTCGCTATCGGTTTCATCTGAAAAAGCTGACTTCGTTTCCACAGACTGCCTCCACACGTTTCTATGGAGGAGGGCGCGCTGCTGGAGCCGCTGTCGGTGGGCATCCACGCGTGCCGGCGCGGCGGCGTGGGCGCGGGTCAGAGCGTGCTGCTGCTCGGCGCCGGACCCATCGGCATCGTGACCATGCTCGCCGCCAGGGCGATGGGCGCCAGCAAAGTCATTATAACCGGTGAGCGAACCATTCGCTATTAACAACTCTCGCACATGTTTCGAAGTTTCGAAATAAGATGAACTTAACAAAACCGGTCTCTAAATTTATTTATTTACATTCTTGATAAGATCAGTTCTATAATCCACACGGTTGTCAACCCGTCGTCCAGACATCCTGCAGTCCCGGTTGGACTTCGCGAAGCAGATGGGTGCCGACCACACCGTGCTGGTGACGCGCGAGAGCAGCGAGGCGGACCTCGTGCAGACCATCCGCGACCTGCTGGGTGACTATCCGGACGTGTCCATCGACGCCAGCGGCGCGCAGGCCACAGTCCGGCTGGCGCTGCTGGTGAGCAACTTCGGAAATTATACTTTTCTGAACACCACTCATCCTCTTAAATCCATTTAAAGTTTTATTATTATACAAAAATGTGGGTCGTCCAAGGTCGTCCAAGGTCGTGACTGTTCCACAAAAATTATTAAAAATTTACATGAAGTTAATTATGTGATATTTAATAATTTCTGAACTAATTTTGTAATAATGAAAAAACTTTTAGACGACAAAAGAATTTAAAAAGTTCCCCGAAAGCCATACCCCTCGTCGTACCCCTTGCCAACGCACGGCATCAGGTGTCGGCTGACGAAGTCTGCGGCACAGCCTCAAGTTCTCCACTGCAGCACGTCATCTGTTCGCGTGACCCGCATTATAACCTCAATAAGTTTATTTTGTGCCAATTTTTTTGTAGCGAAATTTAATTGTCGTTATCACCATTCGTTTTTGTACAATTTTATTATCACTTTTTGGTGCGCTTTAGTCTTTTTTTTTATTTATTTTCGTACGGCTGGCGAACAGAGACATACGGCTTGGCGGACGGTAACCAGGGCCCGTAGCCCGTGGGCGGCTGCGAAGCTAGCGACGATAAAGGCACTTTCTTCGTCCTGCAGAAACATTGTTGCAGCCTTTATTATTTTTGTAATTGATCCTCGATTGTTCGATTCGCAGGCGACGAAGTCAGGCGGCGTGGCGGTGTTAGTGGGCATGGGCAGCCCCGAGCTGACGGTGCCCCTGGCCGGCACCGTCTCGCGCGAAGTCGATATTCGCGGCATCTTTAGATATGTCAACGAGTGAGTGCATTGTTTCATACTCACACTGTCGCGGCCGACCATGCAACCAGAACTTGCACCTAACATTAGGCTAAGTTAGCTAATGTTTACTGTTGTGTTGTATTGTGTTGTGTTGCTATGTTGTTGCACATACCTTCGCCGCCTTTAGTCGTTTTATACATAACTTATCGTATCGTTATCTATTAACTCACGTAGCGGTGAACGTGCCGAGGGGTGCGCGTGCGCGTGCGTGTACGCGTGCGTGTGCGCGTCATAGTCTCGGTCTTGGACAACAGCAACAGCTCGTTAATCAGTAATTTCCTTATACCCTTTAGCCCGTTCATATCGGAATAGCAATGTTGCATTATTAATCTGTAACACTTTTTCCAGATATCCAATAGCGTTGTCTATGGTGGCGAGCGGACAGATCAATGTGAAGCCACTGGTCTCCCACCACTACTTGCTGGAGGAGACGCTGGAGGCGTACGAGGTAGCGCGGCAGGGACTTGGTATCAAAGTTATGATCCACGTTCAGCCGCGTGATGCGAACAACCCCAACAAGTTCTAGCATCTACAACTTCTTGACCCAGCACGTGAAGTGCGATCACGGCTTCGTTAATTTCAAATGATATAAAATGTAACGTTGACGCAATGTAACCATTTCTTGTTATGAATTTTTATTACAATTGACTACGAATCGTTATTAATGCAATATTTCTAAGTTTTGGCTATAAACATTTGACTAGGAGAACCGAGGCTTTGCTGCAGGTGTCGGGTGCCGTGCACCAGTGTGGGCATGCACATATAGAATCTGCAATTGAAGTACAAAAAAGATCACATTGCAGTAATGCATCTTATAATTGTGTAAATTGTATTTTGTAAATAAGTATTGGATGCAACATCGAATTTACTATTGTATTTTTAAATATATTGTGGGTTTTTTGTGAAAATTATGAAACATTAATTGTTGGCTTTGATATATATGTGTAAACAGCAATAATATATATATATATATATAAACAGCATATATATATATATATATGCTGTTTATACACCGATTGATGGATAAATAGGCTTTAATATCGGCTGAATTCATTGCACTCGGTGTTTTTGCTAGTCCCAGAATCTGAAATTTGTTTCTTTTAAAACTGAGTTTTTGGAGCAGAAATCGGATAATTATTGTAATATTACGTTATTGCACTCAGGACGTATTCTTTTTTCGACGCGGATTTGCATCACAGAAATTGAATGCAATCGGGCTTATTATGGGTTTAATATGAGAATAATATTGAGAAAGTGTGAATTTTAAAGGAATTATATCGGAATAATATTTATAAATGTTGAAATTAAACATAGTTCAATTTTATCATTTAAAACAGCGTTGTCTAGTTATAATGAAAATAATTGTTCATAGACAATGGAAAATAGTCGAGGTCATTTGTTTGTTATGAGATGTTTTATATTTGCACAAATAAAAGTACAGTTGTTTACAGTTTTCTTGTTACTTTTCTTCACCTTTTTTCAAAGTGAAAAGTGACGACTTAAGTCTATATGGCAAATTAAAAGTCATGAATATTTCTTCTTTGATGATGTGTTCTCTTCTTGCTATCTTTAGTTATGTTAAAATTTGAGTGATGTTCCGTCACGAAACAGATTAGTAGTGGTAGTATGTTCGTGTAATAAAAATAGGTATTTTTTATTTTCATACAATCTCCGAAAAGTGCATAATTTGGTAAAGATTAAATTTTCTTGCATCAATATTTTGAGTTGACTACTCGATTTGGAATCGAAGACATTTCCGGCGAGCGGGCAGCGCCATCTATTGCAAAAACAACTAAACCGTCGCACCGCTGTGACCACAATGAACGCGCCGTTACGCGCTCGTGCTAGAGTCATTTATTGCAAATACCCGTCGTTGCACTTGTCGAAGAGTTTCTAAAATCACTCGGTGAACAGTCTACAACCAGTATCTAGTGGAGAAAACTTTGTGATCCAGTTAGTTAGTGCAGACCTGGAATCAACTGCGTCAAGCCATGTGGAGAGTGCAAATTTTTTGATAGTGCTCCCACTATCGGACAAACTACGTCATCAGCACCACCTCTTATCTCTGTCCCGTCTCGCTGCTCAGCGCGAACGCGATCTCCGATAAGTTTTCAAAGTTCGGCCTAAAATTTATAAAACACTTGCATGATCACCACCGTGTCAGTGCCCCCGCAGTGGGCCCGCCCCGCGTGACCATTGTATGGTTAAGATCAAGATGAATTCTAGCAACCGCGGCGCTGTTAGTTCTTTCCCTACCACATTAGTCATTACTTAATGTCAGTAATCAGTGTTGTTTATTACTTAAATTATTTAATTAAACTTTTGGCCAAAAAAAAAACCAAGACAATATATATATATATATATATATACAATAGATATAAAATAATCTTAAGGTGGACATAATACCACAAGGCGTTACATACCAATCAATCTCCTTGGTTGCTAAGGTTGTTCTACAACACACAATATTGCTAACAGTAAAGTACGAACGTGGATATAAACATTATAAAATATTTACAATTCACTTGTCTACAAGATACAAACATATATGAGGATGGTTGTGTATACATCTACACACGTATGCATAGGAAGGAAATACAAACGAGAAGACTTGAATTCAAATTTATAATCAGAACACTTTCAACTTAGATTTGTTCAAAGTAATAATATTACCAGAGCGTACGCTTAAATAGGTCCCTGAATAGTGCTTACTGCGCACTTTGGGAATGTTCAGAGGGTGGGAGGTGCAGAGCTCCTTGATTGAGAAGTAAATGAGATATACAGGAAGCCTGTATTACGGAGAGGAAGCGTGCAGTGAAGAGTTGTCCGTAGAACGGAGACAACGTCCATGAGTCACCCAAATACTGAATTTTTGATTTTAAGTATTTAGGGGCAAATAGATTGAACAAAATATAAAATAGAGTACACAGCGTCCCAAAGTACTGCGATTGCGGTAGGTAGCCATTTTGACTGATCGGCAGGATGAGACGTGTCATACTTACCTATGCTGAAGATTAAACTTAATTGTTTTGAAGTTGAGCCAATTTGCCAGGAAGTTCGTTAATAACATCAGTATACCATACGTCGGAGAATCCAGTAAGGAGATAGGCAACTTTTTAATGAGCAATATTTTTGTGTAAACGAACAAAACGTTGCGGAAGCGACACAAATGATACAAAGCGTTCGTAACTCTTCGATGCTGTCATCTATATACTTCTTATGTACTTAATGTTTGTTTTTTTTTATTAATTTTGCAGAGTTTTCTGAAAATATGCAACTGGACATCCTTTTCATCATCATCATACACAGATTAATTGTTTGATTTGAGAGACCACCAGCGACTGCCATCTATGCACCAAGAAGGACCCAAAGATTTCACTGACGCTTAGTTATACGTCATACATTTGACGACAATCGTATCTTAATCTAGTAAACATACTTAAAAAAAATATTTTGTCTTGTTGTTTTTTTGGAATTAATGGCTAATTTGGCATGAGCACTTAAAATTCTCCTAAAGCAATTACAGGGAAAGCATCGCCAGAGGCCATGGGAGCCACGGGAGATCACCTCTCCTGGCTCCCCGCGGCGGAGAGATGTTAGGCTCGCCGCTACCTGTTAACGGCCGCGGAGGATAGGGAGAACGGCGCATCGCAATACCGAAACTCCTCTTCCCCCGCGGCCTCACCGCCGCCGCATCGCCGGTGCGACACCGGTTGGCCGTAGAGGGTACTCCCTCCGCGACCCCACCTCGGCTGCGCAGGGCGGTATGAAACCGCCCCTGCAGCCGGCCGCTGGGGCAGCACACAGCCGCCCCTGCGGCCCCCGGCCGCTCCGGTGAGCTCCAGTTATCCCAACCGGTGCTCGAACCGGAAGCGGCCGCTTCGGCCAGCCCTTCGCCGCGGGCCGGCCGGATGGGTTCCACTTGGCTTCACCGTGTTGGGCGCCACGGTTACTAAGCCCCTCCGCCACGACAAGGCGAGAACCCGTTGGAGGGGAGGAATTTAAATGTTGCATAGAGACATACAACCACTAGATAATGGCCGTAGCGGAAGAGGGACATTCCGTCAGCAGGAGAGCCGTCTGTTAGCGTTACCAAATAAATACTAAAATATATTGCATTTTATATCTGTATACTTTTGTTTATTTACTATGTTGTTATTAAGTTGGCAACATTAAAAATATGATAACACGGAAAGGACGCGCGGACAAGATGACGTTTTTTTTTTTTTTTTTTTTTTTTTTTATTAACGTGTGTAACAAAATGCTAACGGATTGCACACCCCGTACCAATACTGGGCCGGTAGTGGGGTAGTGTCGGACTCCAACCGACTAAAAAGCTTCACACGGTATTCCATCTCTTCCGAAAAGAATGCACGAGGGTCACGGGATAACGCTCTGGGCAGTTTTCCGCAACCCCCGTTCGGTGCCCGGATCGAACGGGCCCGCCTCGGGGAGGGATGTGAAGCATCCCTCCCAATTGACAAGATCCCTAAATTATCCCTAAACGGCAACGCGTCAGAATACGAGACGCGTCGCCAGATACGCCCCAGGAACCCTTTCCAAGGGGGGCGCCGGACCGACGGCCCTTGTCGATCGCGACGCCAGGTTCCTCTGCCTAAGGAGGCAAGCGGCGGTCGTGCGCTCGGCTCCGCCCGTTGGCGACGAGCTGTCTGCGCACTACAACAACCGCCTCTTGCCCCCTCGGCGCCCGCTCTCTTTGACGCTCGGTCTCTCGCTTCTGCGACATAACGATATCGCAGAATCGGGATACCGCGTCCCATGACGCCTCGCTTCTGACCATGGTCCGTACCACGGCCGGTAGCGAGAGGTCAGTCCCTATCGCCGCTACGAGCGCGGCCCTATCCTCTCCCCATCGCGGGCAATCGGCCAAGGTGTGGGACGATGTGTCCACCGGGTGTCCACACTCGTCGCACGCCTCGTCGGTCCTAACGCTACAGTGACGCTGGTGCAGATAGCTCCCGAAGCAACCGTGCCCCGTGAGTATCTGCACCAGGCGGAAGTTTAAAACTCCGCTGTCCCTGTCCAGCCAGTCCTCGAGGACAGGTCGGACTGCCTCCACGGTGAGGCGGCCGTACGTCGGGTATCGGAGTCGCCGCTTCCATCGCCGACGCACGTCCAGGCGCCCCTCTCGGCGCCACCTTTCCTCCTCGTCCGGCGACGGACGCTCACCCCCCCGCTCGAGGGCGCACTTCCGCCGCCAGTAGATGCGCGCCAGCGACTCCGCTTCGAGATCCCACGGCGGCGTTCCGGCGAGGACGCACGCCGCCTCGAAGGAGACGGTACGGTAACCGCGTACGACCCGTATGGCCATGACACGCTGCGGTGATCGCAGCAGAGTCCGGCCGCGGGCCGACAGGTTCTCCGCCCATATGGGCGCCCCGTATAACGCCATAGAGCGCACCACTCCGGTGTAGAGTCGCCGGCATCCTACGCTCGGTCCGCCCAGATTGGGCAGAAGGCGGCTCAGGGGACAAGATGACGTAGGGAATAAGGGACGCGTCGGATGGTTAGCGAGAGCAAAGCGAGGTTAGTTGGCATTAAGTGGTTTTAAGAGTATTGTATATATTTCATTGTGTATTGATTAAAAGTAATAAGTAAAATATAATCCATCTATTATTTGTCCAAATAGAGGGAAAGCTAACATTTCAGAAGTGGAATGGCAACGTAATATACGTAGGTATATTACTTTACATTATTGTCATTTTTATGGCCATCACAACAATATTGTGCTCCGATAATATTAATCTTTAGGCGCTGTAGAAGAGAAGCGTCATGTCATATATTTATGCCCAACTATGTGTGTGAAATCATAAAAGATAAGTATAGTTCTTTGTGTAAAACACGACTAAATAATTTGTTAAGCCAAGATATTACATACTTTACTATACACACATATATATATATATATATATACACATATCGACGTAAACATTTTAGACCTTAAGGCTAGGGAATCCAACGGTGCCTAGTGCCGCCTGCCCTTCGTACTCTGAGATGGACAAAACTGTTTTGAGTGGTGGAGTGTGTGTAACAGCAGAGCGACGCCGTTGGGTTAGGTTAGATTAGATTTTTTTTTGTTTAATGTGGGGGAAATGCCTACGCATACCCGTTCTCGCGCAGGCGAGGACGAGTTATGTCGGACTTGCACCGATTAAAACCCCCACGATGTTCCACCTCATCGCCATGATGGCAGGGTCACGGGAACGCGGGTGCGCAATCAACCGCGACTCTGCCGGCGCTGGCCGTTTGCGCGGCCCCACCTCGGGAGGGAGGGATAAACCCTCCCTTTCCAGGGCATGCCGGAACATGCAGCACGCCCCCTCCTTGACCTCATCGCGCGGGTAATCGGTTCCCCCGAACCCGTCGCCTAGAGGCCATGGGAACCACTAGACAAAACCTCTTCCGGCTCCCCGCGGCGGAGAGATGTTAGGCCTACTGCTACCTGTTAACGGCCGTGGAGGATAAGAAGAACGGCGCATCTCAATACCGACATTTCTCTACCCCGCGGCTCTACCGCCGCCGCATCGCCGGTGCGACACCGGTTGGCCGCAGAGGGAACTCCCTCCGTAACCCCACTACGGCTGCGAGGGGCGGTATGAGACCGCTCCTGCAGCCTGGCCGCTAGGGCAGCAAAGAGCCGCTCCTGCGGCCCCCGGTCGCTCCGGTGAGCTCCAGTTATCAAACTGGTGCTTGAACCTGGAGCGGCCGCTTCGGCCAGCCCTTCGCCACGGGCCGGCCGGGTAAGTTCCACTTAGCTTCACTGTGTCTCGGCCCACGGTTACTATGCCTCTCCGCCACGAGAAGGCGAGAACCCGTTGGAGGAAAGGTGGAGCGACCGGTTAGGTTAGGTTAGGTTATTTTTATTTTTTTGTTTAACGTGGGGGAAAACCTTACGCATACTCGTACTCGCCCCCGCGAGGCCGTAGTACCGGATTTTTCGTAAAAAAAGAGGAGGAGGTCGACGGGGTGCTAAACCTTATCGATTAAAGAAGAAAGACCAAAAAAGAAACGTGATTTAACAAATTTTTTGAAGAAATTACTAATGCGAAAGTTATGATTTGTACGGGGTATCTGTAAATTTTTTCTCACAGAGAGATGAAAAACGACCGAGAGGAAGTAACGGCGTGCTAAACCCTATCGAATAAAGAAGAAAGACCAAAAGTAAAACGAGATTTAACTAATTTTTTGAAGAAATCGCTATTGCGAAAGTTACGAATTGTACGGGTATCGAAATAAAATTTCTTTATATAATGGTGAAAAACGAGTGGGGGGGTCGACAGGGTGCTAAATCCTATCGAATTAAGAAGAAAGACCAAAAGAAAAACGCGATTTAAATAAATTTTTGAAGAAATCGCTATTGCGAAAGATACGAATTGTACGGGTATCGAGAAAAAGAATTTCGTTCACATAGTGGTGAAAAACGAGTGGGGGGGTCGACGGCGTGCTAAATCCTATCGAATTAAGAAGAAAGACCGAAAGAAAAACGTGATTTAACTACATTTTTGAAGAAATCGCTATTGCGAAAGTTACGAATTGTACGGGTATCGAGAAAAAAAATATTCCTTCACATAGTGGTGAAAAACGAGTAGGGGGGTTGACAGGGTGCTAAAATCTAACGAATAAATAGGATAGACCAAAAGAAAAACGCGATTTAAATAAATTTTTGAAGAAATCGCTATTGCGAAAGTTACGATATGTACAGGTATCGAAAAAAATACTCCTTCACATAGTGGTGAAAAACGAGTGGGGGGGTCGACGGGGTGCTAATACCTATCGAAATAAGAAAGAATAATAAAAGAAAAACGAGATTTAACTAAATTTTTGAAGAAATCGCTATTGCGAAAGTTACGATTTGTACTGGTACTGAAAAAAAATATTCCTTCAGATAGTGGTGAAAAACGAGTGGGGGGGTCGACGGGGTGCTAATACCTATCGAATTAAGAAGAAAGACCAAAAGAAAAACGCGATTTAACAAAATTTTTGAAGAAATCGCTATTGCGAAAGTTACGATTTGTACGGGTATCAAAAAAAATATTCCTTCACAGTGGTGAAAAACAAGTAGGTGGGGTCGACGGGGTGCTAAAATCTAACGAAGAAATAGGATAGACCAAAAGAAAAACGCGATTTAACTAAATTTTTGAAGAAATCGCTATTGCGAAAATTACGATTTGTACGGGTATTAAAAAAAAAATTTCTTTATATAATGGTTAAAAACGAGTGGAGGGGTCGACCGGAAGCTAAATCCTATCGAGTTAAGAAGAAAGACCAAAAGGAAAACGCGATTTAACTAAATTTTTGAAGAAATCGCTATAGCGGAAGTTACGATTTGTACTGATATCGAAAATAAAATTTCTTTATATAATGGTGAAAAACGAGTGGGGGGGTCGACGGGGTGCTAAATCCTATCGAATTAAGAAGAAAGACCAAAAGGAAAACGCGATTTAACAAAATTTTTGAAGAAATCGCTATTGCGAAAATTACGATTTGTACGGGTATCGAAAAAAAAATTTCTTTATATAATGGTGAAAAACGAGTGAGGGGGTCGACGGGGTGCTAAATCCTATCGAATTAAGAAGAAAGACCAAAAGGAAAACGCGATTTAACTAAATTTTTGAAGAAATCGCTATTGCGAAAGTTACGATTTGTACGGGTATCGAAAAAAATATTCCTTCACATAGTGGTGAAAAACGAGTAGGGGGGTCGACGGGGTGCTAAAATCTAACGAATAAATAGGATAGACCAAAAGAAAAACGCGATTTAACTAAATTTTTGAAGAAATCGCTATTGCGAAAATTACGATTTGTACGGGTATAGAAAAAAAATTTCTTTATATAATGGTGAAAAACGAGTGGAGGGGTCGACCGGAAGCTAAATCCTATCGAGTTAAGAAGAAAGACCAAAAGGAAAACGCGATTTAACAAAATTTTTGAAGAAATCGCTATTGCGAACATTACGATTTGTACCGGTATCGAAAAAAAATATTTCTTTATATAATGGTGAAAAACGAGTGGGGGGGTCGACGGGGTGCTAAATCCTATCGAGTTAAGAAGAAAGACCAAAAGGAAAACGCGATTTAACTAAATTTTTGAAGAAATCGCTATTGCGAAAGTTACGAATTTTACGGGTATCGAGAAAAAGAATTCCTTCACATAGTGGCGAAAAACGAGTAGGGGGGACGACGGGGTGCTAATACCTATCGAATCAAGAAGAAAGACCAAAAGAAAAACGCGATTTAACGAAATGTTTGAAGAAATCGCTATTGCGAAAATTACGATTTGTACGGGTATCGAAAAAAAATATTTCTTTATATAATGGTGTAAAACGAGTGGGGGGGTCAACAAGGTGCTAAATCCTATCGAGTTAAGGAGAAAGACCAAAAGGAAAACGCGATTTAACTAAATTTTTGAAGAAATCGCTATTGCGAAAGTTACGAATTGTACGGGTATCGAGAAAAAGAATTCCTTCACATAGTGGTGAAAAACGAGTAGGGGGGACGACGGGTGCTAATACCTATCGAATCAAGAAGAAAGACCAAAAGAAAAACGCGATTTAACTAAATGTTTGAAGAAATCGCTATTGCGAAAATTACGGTTTGTACGGGTATCGAAAAAAAATATTTCTTTATATAATGGTGTAAAACGAGTGAGGGGGTCAACAAGTTGCTAAATCCTATCGAGTTAAGGAGAAAGACCAAAAGGAAAACGCGATTTAACTAAATTTTTGAAGAAATCGCTATTGCGAAAGTTACGAATTGTACGGGTATCGAGAAAAAGAATTCCTTCATATAGTGGTGAAAAACGAGTAGGGGGGACGACGGGGTGCTAATACCTATCGAATCAAGAAGAAAGACCAAAAGAAAAACGCGATTTAACTAAATGTTTGAAGAAATCGCTATTGCGAAAATTACGATTTGTACGGGTATCGAAAAAAAATATTTCTTTATATAATGGTGTAAAACGAGTGGGGGGGTCAACAAGGTGCTAAATCCTATCGAGTTAAGAAGAAAGACCAAAAGGAAAACGCGATTTAACTAAATTTTTGAAGAAATCGCTATTGCGAAAGTTACGAATTGTACGGGTATCGAGAAAAAGAATTCCTTCACATAGTGGTGAAAAACGAGTAGGGGGGACGACGGGGTGCTAATACCTATCGAATCAAGAAGAAAGACCAAAAGAAAAACGCGATTTAACTAAATGTTTGAAGAAATCGCTATTGCGAAAATTACGATTTGTACGGGTATCGAAAAAAATATTTCTTTATATAATGGTGAAAAACGAGTGGGGGGGTCGACGGGGTGCTAAATCCTATCGAGTTAAGAAGAAAGACCAAAAGGAAAACGCGATTTAACTAAATTTTTGAAGAAATCGCTATTGCGAAAGTTACGATTTGTACGGGTATCGAAAATAAAATTTCTTTATATAATGGTGAAAAACGAGTGGGGGGGTCGACGGGGTGCTAAATCCTATCGAATTAAGAAGAAAGACCAAAAGGAAAACGCGATTTAACTAAATTTTTGAAGAAATCGCTATTGCGAAAGTTACGATTTGTACGGGTATCGAAAAAAATATTTCTTTATATAATGGTGAAAAACGAGTGGGGGGGTCGACGGGGTGCTAATACCTATCGAATTAAGAAGAAAGACCAAAAGGAAAACGCGATTTAACTAAATTTTTGAAGAAATCGCTATTGCGAAAGTTACGATTTGTACGGGTATCGAAAAAAAATATTTCTTTATATAATGGTGAAAAACGAGTGGGGGGGTCGACGGGGTGCTAAATCTTTTCTAATTAGAAAGATAGACCATAAGGAAAACGCGATTTAACTAAATTTTTGAAGAAATCGCTATTGCGAACATTACGATTTGTACCGGTATCGAAAAAAATATTTCTTTATATAATGGTGAAAAACGAGTGGGGGGGTCGACGGGAAGCTAAATCCTATCGAGTTAAGAAGAAAGACCAAAAGGAAAACGCGATTTAACTAAATTTTTGAAGAAATCGCTATTGCGAACATTACGATTTGTACGGGTATCGAAAAAAATATTTCTTTATATAATGGTGAAAAACGAGTGGGGGGGTCGACGGGGTGCTAAATCCTATCGAGTTA
>JARDWD010000211.1:0-45275 GCA_029034505.1 Ornithoptera priamus | reverse complement strand
AACGATACCATATAATTTCCTAGGAATTACCACTCTTCCTTGCCACTAGATTAGTTTGTTTCCACTGACATTTCATTACGTTTCCTTTTTTATTGCGATGTCTGTCACCTCTTACATGGAACATTTAGCTTCGAAAAATTCAATGTAATCGTTCACCCGATACTTTTCTGGAACGTACTTTTCCAAATCAAAAGCTCCTATTAGGGTCGTTTTGTAGTTAGATTGCTCTGGGACGGCAATGCTCCTCACACTACCGCTCGACGGCACTGTCGCTGTCACCACGTGTTTCGCAGTATGCTGTAGTGCCATTGAAATCAATTTAAATATTTGTTCTTGTTGTGCTTGTTGCACGCTAAAAAATTTCGCAAACTGTTCGGCCTCCCTCATAGTCGCCAATAAAATAATTAAGGCTACGCCATAATATACATATATTTACTTTCGAAACATTCTATTGAATGATACTAATGAAATTACTTTTTCTAAAATTGACGTATTAACTAGATGAATAATTTGATCAAAGGAGTTCATAACAAATATATGTATAGACGCGACAGGACTGTGACAGTGTTTATTAATAAATTAACATCACAGGACGAAATCCTCTTATAATACTCTTCTTTTTAATGCTCCTTCAAAGATTACATCCCTCACAAAGACGCTGATAATCATTTGAGGAATCCTCCTCTCTATTGAGTTTAGTAATCTTGCCGTAGTCACCTTGTAAATGCATTATAGTAAATGCTTACACAGGACATATTTTTTTTATCTAACAAAACGACGAGGCGAAGTGAAGGTTTACCTGATGGTATTTGATACAGCAGTCCATAATGTGATATTTATTAACACAGACGTTGCTAGGTGGAGGCGTTGTTTTGACATTTTCTATATTTATATATATCCAGAGATTCATTGATTTATCTCGAGATCTCCGAAACTATTCCACATAACCACTCTAAATTTGGTAGATATATTGCTTTTGCCATTTAGAGATCAGCTAAGAATGGATTTTACAATATTCCTTCGTCAAAGGCAGTGTTACGGCCAATGAAGCCGGATAGGAACAGCTAGTATATTTATGTAGATGATTCACAAAGGTCATTTCAACCTTTTATCGTCCACTACTGAACATTCCTCTTCCTCCATTTGCTTTTAATCGCAACGGCTATTTTACTAATATTTAAATTCGTGATTAACAGGTTTGCTGGTGCTAAGCGCTTGCGCTTTTGCTGCTGGTCTTCCACTGATCCGAGCGGAGGACGTGACGCTTTCCCTCGAACCCCAGCTCAGCGGCGGTTTCCGTCTCGCTCTTCTCAAAGGTCATATTGAATCCAATACATATATTTTTATACCATTAATGAGTAAGACCAACAAGCGAGATTTTAAAAACTAACTGAATTAAAATATCATTCCCAGATGATGAGCAAACGGTTTACGGTCACATTGGCCGCACCCTGGTCTCGACGTACTCGGTGCAGGAAGTGGAAGGTGGTTTGGAAGTCTACATCGGAGGTGTGAACCTAACCGTGCACACCCTGTACGACGCGACAACTGATGCTAGAGGGATCAAAATCAAATGGAATTCACTCACTCCCATGAGACTGGAAGACTGCTTTGATTTTGGTAAAACATTTTTGTCTATACAATAACTTTCTTCTTCCGTTAAAAAGTGCAATGTTGCGAAATATTCACTTGATATTAAATGCCTATGTATAAAAATTCGGTTCTCGTCAAGAAACTTTTCATCCCACTTATCCATCATAATGCCTAGTATCGTTTTCTAGGAACTAAGCACTGGTACGGAGGTCCAATGCAAGTGGAACAAGTATATCCAATACAGGAAGCGCAGCAAGTATACTCGCCTTACTTCTCCAAGGAGTACGACAACGGCGCGATCGTGGAGAGATACTGGCTTAATTCAAATGGGGAGTACATCTACGTACACCCTCAAGTTCCTCTATTCGTCGACTACAACAATATCTCCCCTCACCACATATGCTTCGGTGCGCAAATCTCCGACCCGTATTCCGCTAGAAGAAACCACACGGAGTTGTCCTACGATCTCTGGCTACTTCCGAATGTAAAGGAAGCTCACAAACACGCCGTGGCTAACTACCTGGGCAAGCCGTCCGGTCTGCCCGACTACAGGATGGTCCAACATCCCATTTGGTCAACTTGGGCACAGTATTCTAGAGACGTCGATAGGGACAAGGTGTTGGAGTTCGCGCAGCAGATCAGAGCGTACGGATTCAATGATTCACAATTAGAAATCGACGATTTGTGGGAAACCTGCTACGGGACATTAGAAGTGGACGAGAACAAGTTCCCGAATTTCACAAGTCTGATACAAGAGGTGAAGGCGATGGGTTTCCGCGTCACCATCTGGGTGCATCCGTTCATCAACAACAACTGCGAGCCGCTATACACGGAAGCCCTAAACAATGGGTAAATAATAATTCGTCAATGATTTCTAGGAGATACTGACAAATTTTCATCATTATTTCAATAGTTCACATTCATAAACGAAATTCTATTATTTATCAGATGAAAACTTTTACAGATATTTAGTATTGGACGAGACGGGCAAGCCGGCGACCTCCTGGTGGAACAACAACGGCTCGGTGCCTGCTTTCGTGGACTTTACCAATCCGGCGGCGGCGCAGTGGTGGTACGAACGCGTCAGAGACCTGCTGGACACCTATGACATTGATAGCGTGAAATTGGACGCCGGCGAGAGCAGCTTTTCTCCTCAGGTAACTTAAATCTTATTTCTAATAGAGAAATATTCCATGTTTCAAGGATATTACTCTGCTAGTGGAGTATAATTAAGGTTTTTTGGGTTTTGCACCCAATAATAAGTATTATGGGTAAAAATACAAAACTCGGTACATGAAGATTCGTGAATGCAGCCCGTGTATCCTTGTACTACACCTGAGCCCGTTGAAAGGTCAGTAACACTTGCTTTGCTATTACGAAGACGAGGTCGCGCTTCGCATTTGCCATCCCCAGGGTGATTGTCGTTCATTCATAATGGAGATAATGGTAGGGTTTCAATAAGTTCATCATCCGTCCAGGTGGCAGTGCAGACTGGCGACATCGACATGCAACCCCACCTTATCGTAGAGGCGTACGCACGTACCGCGGCAAGGTTTGGTGACATGGTGGAAGTCAGAGCCGGTTTCAGGTACTAATTTCTCATTGTTCTACTACAGTTATTCCCTCACACAAACATTAACACTTCTCTATACTTAAATTATACCAACAAAATATACTTTTCATTATGGTCTTAAATATATAAATACTTATATTTTACCAGCGTACTTCTCTGTCTTCATCCTCGTTGTCACACAACATCCTATGAGTCTGAAGGCATCATAACACTTATTCTGGTATATACCTGGACTTTCGGAACATTATGCGGACAGTAGTTAACCATGCATTCGATAAAACCTATATCATCCAAAAATTCCTGCCAATCATCACCATAGATTGAAGGAGGCACAACCACGATGTGTATTAACTATGTCAGCCACAAAGACCATCACTATATGCCCACTGTTTCCGTAATAATATAATATCTTTATTGCTGTTAAATACGAAAAACATTTCAGAACGCAAGACCTTCCGATTTACGTGCGGATGGTGGACAGAGACTCGATATGGGGCTTGAACAACGGCCTGTCCACCGTTGTCACCACCGCGCTGCAGATGAACCTGGCGGGCTACACGCTGCTGCTGCCCGACATGATCGGCGGCAACGGGTTCAACCTGGACCACGAGCAGGCAGACGTACCCACAAAGGAGCTGTTCATCAGATGGGTGCAGGCCAATACGTTCCTCCCCGTCATGCAGTATTCATATGTACCGTGGAACTTTGATAATGAGGTATAATAATTCCATTTCTTGATTTACCATGAGAATACGCGTCAACTTACTGAACATGATCTGCCGCAAATAAGGAGGTATTTTTGGTATGGCGAGCGCAGTAAGCTGGTTACCATCACAGAGGAAACTGCTGTCCTTTACCTAAAGCTATACCTTAGTTGCACTCTATGACATACGGGAGTAGAGCGGCGGTGGTGATGGTTTCGCCTTTCCCTCTCGCTAGTGTATGTAACTTAATCATCATCAGAAGTCGACTTTTGAATAATGCAAGTTTAACGCCTCCACAGACGGTAGAAATTAGCAAGAAGTACACGGAACTCCATGCTGAGTACGCAGACGTTATATACTCGGCGATGCAAGCCAGCGTGGAGGAGGGCCGGCCGGTGATCGCGCCCCTATGGTGGCTCGACCCTGACGATGAAGAGGTTTTACAAATATGGGATGGTAATTTTTATTCTATCGTTTTTACTTAACACAAAGAGATGGAGATGATTACTAACATGCTCAACAGCGTGCATCTTCCGGCTGATGATGAAGATGACAAATGAACCAAAATTTAATAATTGTATTCACTTCTATAATATTTTTCGATCGACGTCAGTTTCATCATCATCATCATCAGGCGACAGATGTCCACTGCTAGACATAGGCCTCCTAAGACCTCCACGTCTTTTGTTGGAGTTCATTGAGGTCACCACGCTAGCCCAGTGCGAGTTGGTTAGTTGGTCAGAGTCTCGTGTGTTATTCAGCAAGGGGCACGGCGTGCAGGTGAGGTTGACTTGGGCTCCATAAGGTGTTGGGTGGAGGTCCTCACACCCCTGGCTTATATTTACCTAACGTAGGGGACACCGTGATAAAGATGTCAGTTTATGACATAAAACTTGAATACCATATATATACACCCAAAAATAGATCTTTTTCCGCTTTTTTTAATGAACTTATAGAAACGGCATTGAAGTGACGCGGCAGGCCCAGCATTGACCTGATAGAAGGTTTGCCCCTAACAATGTGACGATGGTTAGTGGGACAGACTACTATCTACTCTCGCTTTGAGACTTGATGATGCATCTCATTATCTTAGAAAGTTCTATCACAACGCCTATTCCAGCCGCTAAACAGTAGTATCCAAACATTGATGGGTGTTGTAGCTGGTAATATTACTGGGGCGACGAGACTTAATATCCTATTTACGAGCGCAATGTGGTGCAGCTGTATATCAACCTAACTAGCGCCACGTTGTTATGGGTAGGCAAGCTCCGTAGTATAAAAATAGATAAACTAAAGAGTAATTTTACAGAGTACCTGCTGGGTGAGGATGTGCTGGTCGCACCGGTACTCGAAGAGGGTGCAACCTCCCGCGACGTGTACCTGCCCGCGGGCGTGTGGCTGGAGGAAGGGGACCCTGAGCGCGAGGTGGCCGGACCCGGGTGGTTCCGGGACTACCCTGCGCCCCTTAGTACACTGCCGTACTTCGTGCGCGTCAAGCCGAGCGTGCCCGACGGGGCTTACACCCACGCCGTACCTCCCCTCTTACTACTCTTAGTCATTTGGATCAACTACTTACTTTAACGAAAGCAATTATTTCTTTTTCTTAATTTCCCTATACATTTAGATTATATATACGCAGTATTTCTTATTTATCTATTACATATGTATATAAAAAAAATTCTGTCTATTTTAGACAAAAATGTGGTAGTGGTTAAATTAAACAAGGTATACACTTAAATATATTTACTACAAACAGTATTTGTTAAGTGACTGTCACGTCTATAACAACGCCACGCCCCAGCGTCCGGAAATCCTCGAGCAGCGCTTCCTTGTTCACCCTGTACTTGACCTCCCCATCCACCTCCACGGGCTTCAGGCCGTTGGCATTGGCGACCTGGAAAAACAATTCAAAATACATAAGATACAACTAAACAATAGTTTAGCAAGAAACATAATCAGCACTACTTTTATATAACTGTTACCTGCAACTCCCTCGGCTGGTCTATGTCCGGTCGCCATAGCACCGCGATGACGTCACCTCCGTAACGGTCGTGGAAGAATAACGCGAACTCATCGTACGCACTCTGAAAATTGTGAATATAAGGTCCATAACATGTGGTGAACGCTTAGCAGTTCAGCTCATCGTTCTTGACACAGGTGCACCAATCGTGTACTGCTACTGTCACACTAGTTATTAAACCATCAGGGTATAACATGAGCTACTTCTTAAGACGACGCTATTGTAATTTATACTACATTAACTTACTACTTAAATATTATAAAAGACCCGAACTCACCCTCAACTCGTGTAAGTACTTAGCGACGGGATCGAACTCCACAACCGGCACCAGGTCCTCGAGAACCGCGTCCGAACGGAGCCGGGCGTCCGGTTTCCGATCAATTCGCTCCGACGCGTACGGGACGACATCGGGGGACAGTTTTATCAGAGCGTCATATCCGGTCAACGACGGCACGAAAATCCCCTGGGAAGCACAATTCCATTCTACTCCTATAACCAGATACTATCATCTACTAGAAACTCAATTAAAAAAATTAATAAATATATTCACATCACTGTGCATGCATATGCATGTTAGTAACTGGATTGTTTTTACCAAGTTTAGTTAGTTAAAACGAAAACGTTGGAAAACTCTTTTACCACAATACTGTTGTTGTGTCTGTCGTCATACATATTTAGTAATTAGTCAGTCATCATTATCGTCATGAGCCATCAGCCGTCTACTGCTGGACATAGGCCTCCCGCAAAAATCGGTCTTGTACAGCCTGCAACACCGGGTATCAGGGGCCATCGTTTATTTAGTCAATAAATTGCTTAAATAGAGTTCATAAAAAATACCAGCACGCCGTCTTTGAAGTCGCCGAGTAGTGCGCGCTCCAGGTATTGCAGAGTGGGAGCAGCGAGGGTACACGCGCGCCGCAACACTTCCGGCATCGGCGCGCTGTGCGCCCACACGCCAGGCTGTTCGCCGTCGCACGAAGTAGCGATGCGCACGCGCATCTCGCCCGGTTCGCATTCACCGAGGACGCGCTCCACGTCCGCCACCTCCTCGCCTGACCAATGTTTTTTTTATTAACAATGCCTAATACTTGATCTCGATTTCATATGCTGTTAAGTTAGTTTAAGGCCATGGATGGAAAGTGTGTTCGGCCAAAAACTCCACCTTTCATATATTGACAGTTGGAACACAAATATACTATCGCAGTTATAATATAGGCAAATTTGAAGAAACCCTACAATCAATCACGGCTCCACGGCTGGCCCTGGAATCGAACTAGAGACCACTGTGTTGCAAGACAAGCGGTTAGCCGCTACGCCATAAAGGTGAATAAAACTTAAGATTTGACAGCGCGACTCACGTGACATGTCGCCGTTGAAATCGAGCACGATCTTCTCCGTGCGCCAGTCGGTGTCGGTGAGCAGGCACAGGGTGCGCGCGAACGCAGCGAGCGGCTGCGCGGGCGGGCACAGCGGCGCCGCGCGCACGAACGCCGCCGCCACCAAGAGCTCGGCCACAGCGGCGGGGAAGTGCGGCGGCGAGAGCAGTTGCGCGCATAGCCAGCGCTTCAACAGTCGCGCGCCCGGGCCGAACGCTGGGTGCCTCTGATGCAACCTGAACACGAGCGTTTAAGGAATTATTTACTATTAGCCAAGCACGGTACTAGGTAGCTCGCCGGCCTAATGGTTAGATCAGTGTTTCCAAAACTTTTCTGAGCTATACCCCACTTTAGCAATTATCAAAGCTTCATGTCCCCCTTATGAACTTCAAAACATTTTTTTTTTAATTAATATAAATGAAAAGTTTTATAAGAAAGTACTTAAAAAATTGTAACTATTTCAAAGAAAAACTTAATATTAATAATAAAATTTGAAACAGAAATTCTAATAAAAAAAACATTTTTTTTAATAAATTTAATGTGATCTTTGTCGCTAATGCTTAGTACATAAAGATTTTATATTTGACTCTATCTTAGTGAGTTTTAATCTTAAATCGCCGCGTTGTGTTATGTCCAAACGATTTCTTTTTTTAATTAATATATCATTTACGGCATTAAAGCCACCCTCTGCTAAATATGAGGATGAGAAGGGTAATAGAAATTTTCTTGCACATCTAGGGTTAAGCCGTCTCGGTCAATTTTCAAATTGCCCCAAACAATGGGTTAGAGCGTGCGGCGTTCATTGTGAAGGTCGCGGGTTCGAATCCTCGGCATGTATAGATAGATGACTTTAACATTTAAGTTATCTACATTTTTGAACTTAGCCGTCGCCTTCATATATATTTTTATTGTCTGTCCCCAACTGCTGGGGCACAGAGTAAGCCTGTGCCCCAGCAGTTGGGACGTAAATTGGCTACTGAATTGAGAAACATGATATTGGAACAAGAAATAAATTTTTAATATAAGAGCTGTGCGTACCCGTGCAAAGCGCCCCGCAGTCTCGGCAGCAGCATCGTCTCGCACTGCAAACTCAAACTCTCCTCGCTCTCTTTATGCTTCACCACTCCATTCTCTATCTCTCTTCGCAACAGAGTGATCTCCTTGGAATGCGCGATCTTTAGCCGATAGACGAAGCCGTTCTTTAGGACGTCCACGTGAGTGGGGTGCGGCTGGGTGGGAAGTAAATACTGCTTGGTGAGGCGGTCGGCAATCTGTATGTGGAAGGCCGCCTTGAGGCACCGGAACGCCTCGAGGTCGCCCGGCCATTTACCGCTGTGACCTGTGCAAGCACTTATTTTAATGTCACGGTGCGTGAGAGCGGAAAAAATGCTGAGGTGGTGGTAAACGCATGCCAAGAATTAATTGAAGGTAGATTTAGAACGTAATCAATGAAAATTTACTCAGTTCGATGATGGCGGTGTTGACGGCTGTGTACAGGGGCAGCCGGGAGTCGGGGGTGTCCTTGATGAGCGCCGAGCTGCCGCGGCGGCGCGCGTATGGCTGGGGGCGCGCGGGTGCGGGAGGCATTGCACAGCTGTAGCTGAACACTGAAGATATACCTGTAGATGTTTCTTATATAATATACCGCTAACGATATAATCTTAAGTAGTCTTCTTCCTCCTGCCCTTTCCCTAGCTATAAGTGGTCGTCACAGTATGTACTCCTCTTCTATATCCCTATATCTGAATTCACACTCTTCTTACACACAACCCATCCACACTTCCTTCAGTCTTTCTCTACCGTTATAACCATCTACTATCATTCTCATTATTTTCTTTGTTATATGTCCTTCATCCCTCCGCACAACATGCCCGTACCACGTTAACCTCTTGCTCCTCAATTTCTCTGTCGCCGGAGCAACTTTCAGACGTCCTCTAATATATATAATCTTATGTAGTCGTCAGTACTTAATTAAGTAGCCGTGGGACATAATTGCAGTGGCCGCGCATGCGCTCACCGTGCACGGCGCTGACGTCCAGCGGCAGCTGCGTGAGCGCGCGCATATCGCGGCGCAGCTCGTCGAACGCGCGCAGCGCTTCCGCGCAGCGCTCCTCCCCGCACCGCGCGCCGCTCTTGCACGCCAGCACGCCGTCCAGCTGATCGGCAACGTGGTACATCTGCGACGACGGCACTCCTGACACAACAACTTTATTTAACATCCCCACGTCCATCTACCGATCTAGCATTCGAATAATTCCACACAGCAGAGCAAGTGGTATTCTTCTCCTTAGATACACCTGGTGCTGGTCTTATTGACGATTTTTACAGCTTCAGCGGAATCGAGCCCATTGGCTTCAAAAATTCCGCACTAATGTAAAGGAATTTTCCACATCTTTTTTATTATTCATAAAGCGATGAGATTTGTAGAACGTTTATCCAATACAGTTAATAAGTGTGTTGACAACAAAATGGCGCTAGTAATGACAAAATGGTGGTCATATCTATGAGACATAAGAATTGAACTCTCATTATCGCAGTAATGTATTTATTAAACTTAGTAAATTGTCTTAATGTTTTTTGATATTATCTTTCCGTCATAATTTACAAAGATCATTATCATCATCAGCCGACAGATTTCCATTGCTGGACACAGGCCTGCCCCAAAGATCCCGATCGGTCCTGCGCTACCCGCATCTTCCAGCACAGGGGCCGTCGTTTATAGGGGTTCATATGGGGGATATGGGCCATTTCCCACCACACCGGCCCAATACAGGTTAGTGGGAGAGTTAGAAAGAACAAAAAAATTAATAAACATGAGGAGGAGAAAGATGAAACAGAATGGGATGAGAGAGCAGCATCAAGCAGCAAGAGATTGTCTAAATAGTTTCCATTAAACTGTAGCGAGAACGAAGAGTAGACCACATTGAGCTCGACATATTTAAAATAATGATGCCTAAAAAATATCTCCTCACCATACTTGAGTTCCATCAGGTAGTCGACGATCTGCTTGGGCAGCGCGCGCCGCTCAGCAGCGTCCTCCGCACTCCACACGCATGCCTCCGTGATGCTGCCGTCCTGGAACCGGCGCAGCTCCGACTTCTCACCCCAAAATGCTCTGGAATACCACCACTCCAATACTTTAGTATATAAAACATTAATTAGGAAGTATGAATTTAAAACCCAATCGCAGCCAAGATTAAGGATTACTCTGGCTCTAATCATTCTCTAACAAGTGCTAGGTCCCTGTCGCCGGAGACCGTCAAAGTATATACCACCACAGCTACTATTGCGGTCTCCAAACAGTAATATGTAAACATTACTACACTCTGGTTTGAAAGGTGTAATATCTAATAAAAATAATCAAATGACTCGACTTATAACTAAAGACGACAAGCACAGTCTGGTATGATGTGTGTATGTTTGTAAAGGTTTGAATAAATTAATAAATAAATAAAAATATATATGTCATGTTAAGTAGTGATGCTTTATTTACCTGAACTCCTCAGCCTCAGGAAGGTTAGCAGGTGGTCCTTTATCAACTATGCTTATAACATTTTCCGAGTTCAGTACAAGTCCGAAGGATAATTTGTCCTTATGCCTAAAAACAGATATATGGTATAGACATATAGCTATTATAATATTAATAGCATCTGAATATTTCAATACAAATATTTTTAAAAAAGTTATGCTGTGCAAAAATACTGTCCCACTGTTGGTAAGTCTCCGTTGTTTAGTTCTGTGACCAAACAGTACTGTGTTTCAGTCTGAAGGAAATTGTAGCTAGTGAAAGTACTGCAGTAACGAGAATAACCATCATGTCTTAAGGCAACAAGCACAAGGTGATACTGTTTCATCCTATTACTATTACACTTTTAAAAAATCTTACCCATCCCTTGCTTTATCAACATTTTTCTTGACAGACCATGAAAAATCTGACTCCAATAACTGCAATAAATTATCAACCCTGTTACCAAGTCCTCTGCTCAGTACAGAATATATAGTGTCTGTTACCAAAGGCAGTTCACTCAGACCATAGTTGATGCGCACATCTTTTGGTATTTTGTGTAATACATTCTCTTTAAGTTTATTAACGTTTTTGAATCTAAAAGGTAAGAAAAATGAATATTTTAAGATAATAGTTGTGTTACCATCAAGTAACAGCTAGATGCTATAGCACAATCACCCAAAGTAAGTCTTAGTGCTGACACAAAAGAGCAGATAATGATGGTGGTGGTGGAAAAGACATGTAAAAACCAAATGAATTACCTGATTATATGGTCAAATCTAGTCAAATCATGCATGGATGTCATGAATAGCGGGATAAAACTGTTTATTTTTGGATTATCCAACATTTCTATTGCTAAACTAGACTCTTGCTTCAACGCAATGTAGGTGCCCTTGTGCATGTCCCAACATATATTGTAATAGCCAGATTTGTCGATGAACACTACAGGGAAATATTGTTGAAACATCTCCAAAGATGGAACGGGAGTTGACCCTTTATATAATGATATACCTTTTGTATCCCAATCTGAGGCTTCTGAAAATATATAAATGTAATCAATGTTTTCAGTTAACTGTGAGTACATAATATAAACATATTTATTTTTCTTCACAACATAAATAATGTGATTGGGTTTATAAAATTATTTTGATCTATTTGATATGCCATGAGATCCAATACTGAAATAAAAATAATGTTAGGACTTTATACTTACGGAGTGCTATCCAAACATTACGTATAATCTGATAGCTGCTCATTATATTATTTATTCTCTTTATCTGTACCAAATATGCAACAAACATGCTCATCACAAAGCCAGACAAATGAAGCCTCCGCTGTCGAAGCCAAATTTTTAATAAAACCACTGCTTGTTTCAAATTTTCACAGTTTACAAATGTTTCATTCAGCAATTGCTGGTTAACATCAAATGTTATGTCCTGTAATACGCTGCTGTTGTAGTAAGGAGTGGGGGGACCCACATCTGACACATTATCTCCACTATCATTTCCAAATAACCAAGCTTCTCTCAAATTATTACGTAACAGACTGAATCTATGTAACTTGTATACACCAGGGTCACAAACTAAATAGATGTGGACTGACAATGCATTACCTAGTTTACCTGATGGCTTGATATCAATTACAGGTTTTGTGGTGCAGGCATTTAGGTAGGTGTACTTAAGCTCTTCAATAATTTCTAGATTTTTTAAATGTGATGATATAAAAGCAAGATATGCTCCTCGCTTCTTATGGTATTTATAATTTACAGAGTCATTTTTGGTGTATGTATCTCCAGGCACTGTTATCTGAACATCAACTATTAATTTTGAATTAATTGAACATTCCAAGGCATATGATCCAACTATTTCAATATCTTGAAACTTATAAAATCTAAACAAGCATTTAGTTTTACTTAATTCATTCCCAATGGGAGATTTTACTTTCAATTTCTTATACATTATTTTTTCTGATAAATCATATTCTGTACTGTCTTCTGGCATAGTCAGCATGTACTCTTTGAATGTCTTGAACCATTCTTGAAACCGCTTTACATTTTTTTCTTTAACCTTTACTTCCTCTAGCACTTCTTCTATTTGAAGACGAAATAAATTGGAGTTAAATAAATTCTCAGTTTCTTGAAGTCGATTTAATTCCCTAAAGGTAGGTTGCCTGTATAAACCTTTGGTTTTCAGACGCTTTTTACCATCTTTTATCTGTTCGTCGGCTGGTCGTTTTCCGTTTTCATTAATTATTGAAGATTCATCATCATTATCAGAAATGGAACTAGTCTTGTCCTGAAATATTTTTTTGATATAGTTTTAATATAAAAACATCAATAAAATTAAAATGTCACATAAAAATTACATACCCTTTTAACCATCTTTACTTAAAGTAATTATATCTTAGAGAAATCATTGAAAAATTGGTTATATTATTAAATACAACGTGCTATATCACACCGCATTGTTTTGACAGAAACTGACAGTGACATCAGCTCTGATTTTTTTATGTACTAAGCGCAGAAAGTAAGCGTGCGTATAACTTTAATGGCTAAGAAATAAATCATTAATATTGTGAGGATTTATTCACATCTCTAACAAACTCATTAGCAGATCAACAAAGAATTTTTGCAGAAACCCCTGTATGGGTACAAATTAATATATTTTTTTATTTATGTTTCTCGTATTCTAGTAAATTAATGTATGAATAATGATTACATATTTTGTAGTCTCAACTGTTATACTGCACTATATACTTTTTTCAATAAAGATATTTTTCTTGGGTGTTTTCAATCAATTTTATCCAATAGTACGACACAAGCGAACGTCAGCATTCTTTGTCCCTACTACCTCTTGCCAGTTCACTGCTTGGAGCTCGCGTAAGTCGTACTCTACGGCATCCAGCGATTTCTGGGCCAACCGATCGGCGGCCAATCGAGGTTCCGAGGAATGTTTTTTTGAGGCTACGATCGTCTCTCATCCTTAAAAAATGGCCCATCTAGCGTAATCTGATGACTTTGACTTTTTTAATTTACCAAATAGTAATTAAAATTTCCGTTAAATTTTTTTTTTTTATTTGACAATGAGATTTTTCATTGTTTTATAGTATGTATGATAAACAGCGTCTGGGATACTCCGCCACATCCTCACCTCACAAATACCTCAATGTCTCAAGAGGAAAGTCTTTAACCAGTGCGTCCTTCCCACTCTTACGGTAAAGAGACATGGCACCTGCCCATCGGGCTGGTCCACCGATTCAATGTAGCACAGCGAGCGATGAACAGAGCCATACTTGGCATTTCTCTGAGGGACAAAATTCGGAACGAAAAAATTTGACGACGAACTAAAGTTGTCGACGTAACTCTCAAAATCTGCAAGCTGAAATGGCAGTGGGCCAGTCATGTCTATCGCGTCAGCGACGGCCGATGGGGGAGGAAAGAGTTGGAGTGGAGGCTGCGTACATGTCACCTAAATAGAGGACGTCCTCTTTCCAGATGGACCGACATCATCAGAGCGGTCGGAAGTGAGTCGATGCGAGAAGTGGTAGACCGCCTTTGGTGGAAGACATTGGGGAAGGCCTATATACAGCAGTGGATATACAAAGCCTGATAATATATTGTTGAGATTGATCAATTGACAGCACACTTAACTTTATCCAGTTCCTAAACTGATGTTTGTTTTTTTATATAGAGTTAAGTTGGTACCTATTGTAATTTCATATTATTATGTTGGTAGATTACAAGACAAAAGAGAATGCCTGAAAATGGAATGAAAAATAAAAGGGGTGTCAATTTTATAGAATATTTGAAGTGAAAAATATGTTAAAAACTTTAGTTCATTAAAGTTTAATACAGTTGATTTTATTAAAATGACTGTCAAATAATGTATGTGTATTTACTGCGTCTAGAGCATATTGTTTACTGAAAATGTGTACTTTGAAAGGTATTTTCCCGGAGCCCAGTTTTTTTTTCTTACACATTTCGATAAACAAGCCAACAACCTGCCAATGATATCCAAGACCCATGAGTCCCAATAAATTTACAACATATATGTAACTACTTCATATATATCTACTTAAGAATACTTAGTATAAGGTTGAACTCTTTTATGGTTTGTGTGAAACAATTGAAAAGGCGTTAATAGAAAAAAACATAAAAAGTAATAGTAAGAAATAATAATCTGCATAATGCATAAATGCTATATAAATAATAAATATGAGAAAAAATATATATTTTCAAATGATAAATCTATTAAAGTATCATGTACCAAAGCTGAGTTGTTCTACGATGATTGTTTTCTTAATTAAAATTATTATAATTACTTCGGAAATTCCATATAGACACTGGTACATTATGTATCACGCATATATATGTGTAGGTATAAATTTGAATACTTTGTGTATAGGGTGAATAAAATACGAAGCGTTTACATAATTATATTTTATTATCACTTACTAAATACATTTCCTAATTTTTGGATATAATTTCAGTATCATTCGTTTTATACATATTTGCAAGTTGTATGCGAAGAAAGTAAATAAATAAAGACGTAAACACTAACAGTTATTAAGAAAGTTAGTGTAAATGTTTAATACTTTGGTATTTTTGTCCTTAATATTTATCTACAATCAAATACGCTAAATTCGAGTTCGATACTGTTTTGCAATCACAATTGTAGCTTAACATTTCAATTGAAAGAAGAAATATATATAATATCACTTAGCATTATCAAAGTTAATTTAATTTAGCTTTGAAATAATAGCGTTTGTGTATTCGCTGCATTTTCCGGTGCCGCCAAGGTCGCCGGTGAGAGACTTGCCCTCGCGCAGCACCTCGTAGCAGGCGTTCTGTACGCGGTCGGCGTGCTCGTTGAGGTGAAGGTGCCGCAGCATCATTATAGCGGACAACAGGAGAGCGGTTGGGTTTGCCATATCCTTCCCTGCGATGTCAGGAGCAGTGCCATGTACCTGGGAAATTTAAATATACTGAATTCAGACCTTTCAGGGTCATCAGTAGACGTTACTACTGGATAATACTAAAGTTTTTTTGTTTTGCCTCAAATTTTAGATTGTCCATCACGGGTGACCGGTAGCGGTCTAACGAAAAGTTCAGCGTCAGTCACCGTTGTCTGACGTAACTACATTTTACCAGGTCTAAAGCGTCTTGTAAAGCAGTAATGGATGTAATTAAAAAAATCAGTGCCGCTTTGAATGTTAAACAGAAGAACATCAAATGGAACTTACCTGCATTAATAAAATCAATAAAATAATAACAATTGAACATTTTAATGTATTTATTTCGAATTATCATAAACTAAAAATACTAGATAAGGGAAACATTAAATCACAAAACAATTTCTTATTATAAAATAAGTTATACATACTGTTCGTTTAAGTGCTAGACTAATTCTCAGATTAGATCTGATAAAGCTTAAAATAAGTAATGTTTCACAAGTTTAATTAATACATAACACGGCCAAAACACAAGTATTCAAACCGTTAAAACTTGTTAAATAAAATCATGATTAACGTCAATTGACAATTATTTGTAAAACACAATCACAAAACGAGGAACTAAAACATTCAATAAATTAAATTCCTTCTCAATACATTCAATTACTAAATAAAAATCACAAATCGTAAATACATTTTTTTCACCACACAACTTGTATAGCTTTTATTTTTAGCGGCATTTTATTAAAAAAAATAAGTAAACAGAAAATATAAATAAAACTTCTATTCCTAGCTGCAGCTAAAAATAAAACGTCGAAAATTAAATAAAAAAAAAAGTGCATAAATTATAAACTGACGCACTACTTAAATTCGCTAGTCAATCTATATTTGTATCGCTTATAAAATAATGGTAACACTCATTAATACGGCATTTAATTACAAAATTATAATTATGGTAACATTAAATTAGAATAGGTAAGCACTTTTAGATATTTGAATAAATTATTATCATCGCCAGCCGATAAACGTCCACTGCTGAACAGAAGCCGCCCCCAATGATCCCCACATCAATCAGTCCTGCGCTGCCCTCATCGCCGGGCACTAGAGGCCGTCGATTTAAAAGGTTCACATTAGGGGATCTGGGACACTTCTCACCACGCTGGCCCAATACGGGTTGATGGAAGTGGGAACGAATTTTTTTTTTAATTTGATAAAACTGCGAGATGACATCATACAGCGTCAATTAGGATGATATACATTGTACCACATTGTATCAATCACTTTGAGACATAAGATAGTCTCTTTACCCGAATAATGTCAGTAGCTACAGCACCCTTCAAACTTGAACTCAGTAATGTTTACACACTACTGTTTGTCGGCTGCAATAGGCTCTGCGGTAGTACCTACCTAAGTAGTCACCGGTAAGAGAGACCTACCACCAGTGAATAAGATCTATTTCAATGGCAATGGTGGCAGTGAACATAAAAGATTTACAAAATAAATAATACTGTAATCAAATTTCTATTGAACAAACCGATTAACTAAAATCGTCAGGTTTGGTTTATATGAATATTTATAAAAAAAACATATGTCAATACATCAAAAATCAATTTCAAAACATTTGTTCATCAAAAACATTAAAGATTTAAACCGAAACAGATCAACTACTATATAACAGCCCGCTTAATGTTTCCACTACTGGGACTGAGTCTTCTCTTACAAGAAGAGAGTCAAGAACATTAATCCTCCATTCTATCCGAGCCATTTAAAACTGTCGTACTTGAATTATTTGCTTCGTTTTTTTCCAAAGCTAAAGCTCGGCTGCAATCGAACCCGCATCCCCAATTACTACTTATCTTAATATACTAATTGTATATAACAGATGAACAAATGATTTCTATTAACCACCGGATATAAACTTTCAAACTATCAAATGTGTTGTCCACATTGGTTCAGAACTGATTACAGTTAAGAACAGATTAAAAATTTAACTATCCAATAGGTCTGTAATTTCTCAACAATCTACTAAGCTCAAACAAATATGTAATTTTATAACCTTATTAAGTAAACATTTGTTTAATACCACAAACTACAAAAAAATAAATATTTAATGCACAGATCAAAATAATTTTAAAATTTTTTACCACCATATTGGTCTGAAACCTCTTTTAAAGTCTGCTCTAAACATAAATGTATGAACCTAAACTCTATGCACATTTGTTTAGGACCACAGACTATGTTGTAATATTAAATGCACAGATTATAAATCTTACTATTCGATTAATTTGTAATCTCCTAAGAACAATTTGCCAAGCTTAAAAAAAATGCACGAATCCTTATTTAGCGTAAGTCTTTTTAGGACCACAGACTAGATAATAAATATTAAATGCACAGATTAAAATAGTTTTAAAAACTTTTACTGTTTTGTTGGCATGTAACTTCTTTTGAATAGCTGGATAGACTTAAACAAATGTACGGACCCATGTTCATTACACATTTGTTTAGGACCACAGATTATATAATAATAAATATTAAATGCACAGATTAAATTAGTTTTAAAAACTTATCCCACCTCAATGGTCTGTACTCTGTTTTTAATTGTCTTCTAAGCTATAAACATAATATGTATATGGAATATTTAGTATAATAATGAAATGCATAAAATAATACTTGTTCGTTTGGACTATGTGTACACTACATATAATCATTAACAATTTCATCTAATTAATTATATAGACGACGCTGTGAAAGTGTTTAAGTCTTAGATTTATCACATAAATATATTGTTACATTGATCCTAAATAATAACATCAAACCCTAGATTTGCAGTCGAAGATATCAGAATAAGATTTTTTTTGTGATTAAGCCATGTTAAAGTGATGTGGTGTAATTTGTTTACCATACAAATTAAGAGTCTGGTGTAAGTTATAATTATTATCTAAAGATTTTACACAATTACCTGATGTGAAATTATTCTTTACTGAAATGATAAAAAAACTTTTAAGATGAAAATTTTCTAATTTAGCTTTTGTGTATTTTAGGTATTTCTTTAAATAAATCAAATCTTTTTATTCATCGCATCCTATAAGATCATAAAGTATCATATATATCACGATGGTATCAAATGGTGTTACCATTAAACATTATTAAGATGACATTATATATATATATACGTGTGCTGGTATATATGTATATATATATATATATATATATATGTATATATATATACATATATACCAGCACACACTTCAATATTTCCAACCATCTAACAAAACATCTTTATTTAAATTAAATTTTAATAAGTTTTTCATCTCTGACATACTTCACCGCCATTTTACTCTGCATTGCGTACGTGAGTATTAAAGAAACAACTCAACAGTGACCTAAGTAATGTGATCTAGTGTATATTCTTAATAATCTCATTGGTGTAATCCGTACAGGTGCTCGAGCCGCCCAGATCCTCAGTAAGTACTCGCCCCTCCTTGAGCACGGTGAAGCAAGCCCTCTCGATGCTATCAGCGTGGCTAGACAGCTGCAGGTGTCTCAGCATCATAACAGCGGAGAGGAGTAGCGCGGTGGGGTTCGCTTTATCCTGCCCGGCGATAGACGGCGCTGTTCCGTGCACCTTTAAATATTTGGGTTAGTATTTAAGCCATTCCCGAATGGGTTTTGTGGTTAATGAATGAGTTATTGAAGTTTCGTAACTGGTTAATAATGACAATGGACGACACAAGTATTGTTATTACAAACAAAATTCAAACAATATATGAAGGAACTTTTTTAGGATTTATTTACCCTTGACCATGATTCAATCTGATGGTACACAACAATCCTTTATAGTAAACCGGTCTAGAACAGGTTCCTCAAATATATCATGAACTACCATCATTCTCTTTAGAAAACAATAAAGCTTCTACTCCCCTTTTTATATGATATTTATTTATACCAATTTTATCTATTATGTATAAATTGTCACAAATTAAAAATTTATTCTCGCTCTATTTAATTGTGTTCCAATAAAGCTCTTGAGCCCACTTGTGAGAGGTAACACCATCATTTGGGACCTATGGTCTAGAAGAACACAACAATTATTCTCCTAAAGACCCAGATCATATCTTTGTAAAGATAGAATACAGATGAATACAATTTTTTTTTTTGGACAAGTGAACAATGTCTGGGTATTAAGGTGTTATATATAATTAAAAATATTTAAAGCACAATGATGATGTAACAAACACCAAGCCAGATATGGGCATTGTGATGAATGATTGCGACTCTCCCCTCGTGAGAAATGATCATAAATCCCAGCAGCGGAATCATAGTGAGGCCTGTATACAGAGAGTTGGTGACAGAAGCCCTACATTTATTTTTAGTTTAAATTAATAATAAGCCAATTAGATTTATTTCATTTAAACTATATGTTGATGATCACTCTTCGGTGATTATGATATTATTTGGAACAGGCATGCAGTTAACTCAAACTCTCACACTGGTTAGTTGCAAGCTAAATAGCTGATAGGAAACTTACATCGTCCGAGTGTATTTACTAAAATATTCACTTTCACTGTCCGTAGTAAATAAATAAAATAACACTAAACAACCTAAGTTTTATAACAATGTTATAATGTTATTTGAAGACTCATTTATTAATGTATGTAAAGTGTTCCTCGTGACCTGGATTATATTCTGTGCTTGTGGCAATTTCTATGAGCATATAGTAGTGTGAAAAAATGCCTCTGTACCAATTTGAAGAATAATATAGGTAATGGAATTATAGGGATAACAAGACGTGACCTATTGTTTTATAACGATGAGCATAATGTGTTGCAGTGTATATTATCTTTAGAATGTCCAGCTTGTCTCATTCAATTATTTTATACTTTTTTAATTTATCTACTTATTGTGTTTCGGGACTATCAGGATATTTATGAGATGGTGATATGCCAGCCAAAAATAAAGATCACATTAAATATTAATTGTCAATAATGTTTGTACACTACTACTGCAGAAGTAATTTGCTGTCATTACCTTGAAGAGATAAAATGGCATATAATGGACACTTACCGACTCGAAGAGTGCACCGTTCTTTCCGATGTTGCCTGAGGGTGTGAGGCCCAAACCGCCGACGAGCCCTGAGCACATATCTGACATGATGTCACCATACAAATTTGGCATCACCTGGAATAAATACTCAGTTATGTAAACAGTAATAACAAATATACAAAATTGTTAGATGAAAAGGGCCACATTAACTATTTTAGGTATTAAATTTAATTACTTTTTATTCATTGGAAAGAGAAGATAGTCAGATGCTTAACTGATAATAAAAAATGTGCTTGCCCAAAACAATGTTATTCTGATGAGGATGTTTACATTACACCACACTGTGCTTATTATTTTAAAACAATTACTGAAGAGTTGTTAACTGCAGTAATTTCAAAACATTAACAATCTCGTAGATCTTTGTTGCCGGATACCATGTAAGTACCATTTCAGCTTCCATTTCTACCACCAAACAGATATGTTCATACTTTACTGTCTTCTGGTTATAAGGGTGTATGTACTAGCTAGTAAAATTTCTGGGGTAATGCGACTTAACATCTCATGTTTCAAAGAGAGGAGCATAATGTGGTGCTGTGTATTACATGCTAACTAGTGCCACGTTGTTATGAGCAAATGCATCATTTACCATCAGGAAAACGTCCCACTCATTATGTTGCTTCATTGAATAAAAGGACATACATTCTTGATATTAGATAAAATCTACCAACATTGAATCTGTATTACGTTATATCCAGTATTGAAAGACATTTCAGAAAAGGGTAGAAAATAAGGGTGAGGGATGAGAGAAACAAAGAAAGGAAGTTAATGATAGTGAAAACTCTCAGCAAGTTTATCTAGTCCATTCACACTCACCAGCACGTCAAATTTCGACGGATCCTGGACCATGTTAAGGCACACCGTGTCGAGATAGCGCTCCTCGAACTTGATGTCCGAGTACTTAGTAGCAAGGTCGCGGCAACAGCGCAAGAACAGACCGTCCGACATGCGCCTGCAATCACATATAAATAGTTTTTAGGTAGCTGGTAGATAAAGTTGTCCACATTCTCACCAACTATGTAGTAATGTGGTCTGCAATGATAACACTATTCGTAGAATAGTCTATTTACTCTATTGAAAACACTCACGTCATTCTCTTATGAGAGTGCTGAGCAAGTAGTTTCATTACATCAATCTTTGTGTTAAGAATGAGGAGGATTTTAATTGTTTTTCCCCTTATTTACTATAGGATAATACATTAGGCAATAGACGTCCTTCATTGCTGGACATGGGCCTTCCCCAAATATCTCCTCATACAGTCAGCATGGCCTCCGGTACTGCTAGCACTAGTTACTGTGATATTTAGGGGTTTATATGGGGGGATTACTGCCATACCCCCCCATGCTGAGCCAAAGCAACTTCTCATAGTATAATACTTGCCTCTATTTTAACATGGAGGTAGTTTAAAGTGACATTAAGGCTGCTGATGTTAATAGCCCTCCATGAATACTGTCTCTCTATTGATGGACAGAACCTAAGAATATTACGATTGGATATTTACAATACAAGAGTGTTAGCTAATCATGAAGCTTCAAAGATACACTACCACCAACTAAAACTACAATGTGTAACGTTGGAATTGAACCTGGCCTATTATCAGGCAAGCAGTTTTCCTCTGTGCCATGGAGGAAATTTCGTCTTGTACATATTGAAGATGTAATGGAGTACTCAATTGACACGGATAGTTTAACACCACACTGTTAACTAATTCTCAATCAAGTGTTAATTGTTAAAGCAAACGGTACAACTGTAAGTCCATTTAAATAGAACCTTTTGATGTTCTATTTAACTTTTTTTATATGGGTATTATTTTATTTAAATAGGTTATGTTTCATAGAGGGTGTAGGGAGTCCCGCATAACTCACGGGACTCAAGCCAACCAACCTCACATACTCGTGGTGCACCCTGATAATCAACAAACGAGGCTCTGGCTGCCATCAAGTCGCATTGGGCCAGCGTGGTGAAAAATAGCCCAAATCCCCAAATATAGACACCCTACAAACGACGTCTGCTAATGCCCGGCAGGTGGCAAGACGCCGCTGAATGCGAATAGCGTAGGACCGATCGATGTGGGGGTCTTTCGGGGAAGCCTATGTCCAGCAGTGGATTTCTATCGGCTGATGGTGCCAATGAATGTTTCATGATAGTGTCATCTGATACTGAGGATAAGATCTGCATTTGAAAAGTATTTCAGATATTTTTTTATTCGACAGAGTCTATAACGTAGCGTTAGTTAGGATGGTACACACAACACCACATTGCGCTTGTCACCTTAAAATATACAATGTTAAGTCTCGCTGGCCCGGTAAATTCACCAGCTACAGCGCCCTTCAAACCGGAACAGAGTAATGTGCGCACAATACTGTGTGTCGGCTGCAATAGGTGCTGCGGCGGTGCCAATAAATACTTCCAAAAATGTGGAACCACTTACATGATGTTGGCTTTGTGAACAGCGGTAACCTTCTTCCTCTTGTTGTCCCTTGCGAACTGGAACGCGAACTCGGCGACCCGCTTGCTCGCCTCCTCGGTGATCAGCTTGATGGACTGCACCACGCCGTCGACGATCTCGTGCTCGATGCCGGAGTACTCGCCTTCCGTGTTCTCTCTGATCGTCACCACATCCACGTTGTCGTACAGAGTTTTGATACTGAAGAAGAAATGATTAATGTATCAATTCTATATTTAACCGAGGACATTTTTTCGTTTCGCTAGTTAACATGATAGCAGCAGCACCAGGGGTGTAAGGGGTCCCGCACAACAACTTAAGGGACCCAAACGAACCTCACCTGCTCATGATGCACCATGCTAATCAACAAACGAGACTAGTAGCTCCCACCATCCCGCATTGAGCTAGTGCGGTGGGAAATAGCCCTAATCCCCTCGTATGAACCCCTACAAACGTGGAGTTCTTTGTGAGAGGCCTGTGTCCAGCCGTAGACGTACATCGGCTGATGATGATAATGACACAGCACCACTCTGCGCTTGTTGCCTTTAAGTGTCGCTACCGCAGTCATTTCACTAGCTACAACGCATTTCAAATCGAAACACAGTAAGATTAGTATATTACTGTTAGACGACAGAAATAGGAGCTGCGGGGGTACCATCACCTAGACAGCCCTCGGCAACAGAGACCTAAATCACTATAAAAAAAATATTCTCTTGTATATATGCATGCTCATCCAACTGCCGAAAACACGGTAAATCGGTTCCGCGTTATAGAAAAACGTGTTGTAGGAGTGTTGTGTTAATTTCAATTAAATGCTAGTTATGGACTGTAGAAATCATTATAAATTTCACAGTACAGAAATATAATGCGGTAAATCCCCGTGTTATAAGAGGGAATACCCATCCGTATTATACGGGGGATAGAAATCGAGTAATATGAAAATGCGTTATAAGAGTACCGTCTTATAGAGGGAGGTGGTCAAGGTCTACCAATATTTTAAAAATATTAAAATTTTTTGTATGTAAACTTATATATATATATTTTTATATTATAATCGAACAATCAATGTGACATAAAAATTATAGAAAAAATGCTACGCGAAGAGATAGGAACTGTATTGGAATTCGATCAATCTTGATCAGAGTGGAATTACCAGTTCTAAGTATATAGAGATAGCGGTACGATAAAATTGTATAGATATACTTAATGTATTATATATTCTGTGTAAGAACATATCTAGTACTTGACATTAGATTTTTTTTTCAGAAAAAGGTACTGTACATAGTAAAATTATTTATTTATTTTATGAAGTGACAAAACGAGCACTACGTTTACCTGATGGTAAGTGATACCCCCGCCCATAACAACATTGTCGCCTTCAGACATAAAATGTTAAGTCTCGTTCTCTCCACTGATCTCTAACAACGAAAAGCTACTAGTTGTATCAAAATGTTTCAATTTTATATGTTATTAGGGAAAATCTAGAACCTAGTATACCTAACTCCTGATGGTAAGATAATAACTGCACGTTAGAGTACCAATGGCTTGAGACCATTTCCAACTATATATATAGAATTAGATTTGACATTTAATATAAATATTCTCCGCCGGCATTGCGCCGCCCTGCCGAGCCTCTTTTGAGGGTTAAATTTCTTAAAATCCGTTCTTAGCTGATCCATACTTAAGGTTCCAGAAGTATAATAATAAGTCCCTCATACAACGGTTAACGTAAGAGCCGTCGAAATAAGTCTACTCCATTCATACCGTACAAGTTAAATTTACTACATAAAAGTAAACATTTTCTTTATCAACTGTTATCTGATAATCAGTAACGTGCTTTGCATTCAACCAGTTCTCTATGATAAGATCGTTATCGAAATCCCTTAAATCAATGTCAGCGGCCCGAAGATGTCACCGTACAATGTTGTATGAAGGCCAGCGTACGATATTGAAAGATATTGTTATGTAATATTTTTCTATATACACATAATAATTTTTTTTAAGTATAGTGAGCGAGCCGTTCACTTGATGTAAAGTGATCACTGACGCCCATAGACAATCGCGACATCCGAGAGGTAGCAGCTGAGTTGCGATCTATGTGGAAGTGGTAATATACATACAATGTGCTAACACTTATAATTAGGTGGTAAGTCTATTTACCCAAGACCGTTGAGTAGGTACCACCCCTTCCGGCTGGTGGTTTATGGTCATGGGTGTTTTGTTAAATACTTGTACAGCATTGCCGGAAGAGAGCCTATAAGCGAGAGAGACAATGTTGATGCGAAGAAGATAGGAAGCAGCGTACCTCGGAGACCTGCACAGCAGGGGCACTCAGCTCTATGACCTCACTTTTTGGCTTTATTAAAGCCACAGTCAATAGTGAGAGGTCGTAGGATATCGTTGAGGTCGCGCAGAAAGAGAGGGAGCGACCGAAAAGTAGCCATCTCTCAATCCACTGAAGGCCTGGACAACGTAGGAGAAATACAAAAGGCCTCGAGGTGGCGCGTGCGGTGTTTCTGCTTGACACTGGTAAAAGGGTGGAGAACTCTAGCTCCACCCCGAGACGTGACCTCATCATTGGAACCAGGCTGCTGTACCCTGGTTCCGACAGCAAGAGGTCTTGAAAAAGCCTTGAGTTTCCCCTTACAGCTGAAGTGTACCAAAAGCAGGATATCCCCACCAAAAAAAGCTCGGTATTACCGCAATTACTATTTCCGCCGTCAAACAGTAATGTTCATACACGTGTTCCGGTAGCTAGTGAAATTACCGCGGTAACGAGACTCACCGTCTTATATGTCTGCTATGAGCACAATGTGGTGATGTGTATATCATCATAACTAGCACCATGTTATGAAGACCAAAAAGCTATGAAGAGACCTATAGTCAGTTTCTACATGATCGAATCAGGAAGGAGATCTGTAGAACAAAAGTCAATGACATTGTTCAAAGGAGTAGACTGAAGTAGCCATTAGCGAAGATCGGATAACTGATGAGGCTGAAAAATCCTGTCGACCAAGTTATGGGCTCAGCATCACCGACGGTCTATTTATAAATGAAAGGAACCCGTTCCATGTTGACATCCGACCGGCACTGGAAACCCAGGCAGAAATGACCACGATCATCACATTGACCTTTAAACTCCAATCTTTATCGAACGAGCGCGGTATTAATAACTTAGATAAGTGATAGCTTATCGTTTTATAAATAACTTATATATCCGGTAAACGTATATATTTTTTTTCGAATTGTTAAAGTTGTGATGATAGCTGAGGACCTTCACTTCGAGAAAGGCACCTCATGATGAGAATACACGAGCACCGTTGCTTATAGGCTACATCACACATCCACACGTACAGACTAATAAATAAAACAAGAACTATTTTAAACAATAAACAGAGACACCTAGAATTAGGTAATAAATAACGAGTGCGGTCCCGGTAGCGTGCGGTGGAGGTGAAACTGTGTTCAGGTTAATCTGTGGGAGGATAAGATGAATACATCGTGGAGGTGGTAAACAGAGAGGGATAAGCGAGAGGCTGAGACGAAACGGAATTAACAGATGAGAGAGATGTGACAGAGACGTGACAGATGTGAGGGAGACGTGAGAGGAAGACTTGAGGGAGAGACGTGAACGGGAGAGACGTGAGAGGGAAAGACGTGAGAGGGAAAGACGTGAGAGGGAGAGACGTGAGAGGGAGAGACGTGAAAGGGAGAGACGTGAGAGGGAGAGAGACGTGAAAAAGATATGAGAGAGACGTGAAAAAGATATGAGAGAGACGTGAAAAAGATATGAGAGAGACGTGAAAAAGATATGAGAGAGACGTGAAAAAGATATGAGAGAGCAAAAGTTTCACTTAAAAGAACTAGTTGGCACAGTGCGATCAAGTTAGCGGATAAATGAACTGAACGAGTGGTCAGAATCACTTGTTAACAGATTAATAACGCGTCGGGTTACGACACAACGTCGACGTACTAGTCGCCAGCATAGTTTACTCCTCAAATTACAATCTTGATTCAAACGCAAACTCGACTTTACTTGTTTTTCATATATACATTACGTTGTTAACCAACTCAACCCTCCGACTGCCGCGCGGACATCATGTTTTACCCACGCGTTGGTCCTTGCCACCCACACACTTGTGTGCTTTGTCGTTTTCTGTCCTATCGTGTTAACGTCTCCTTTCCCTCGTTTTCTTCTTTTTTACGCTTTTAACGCTGCATACCGCTGCTGCATCCGACAGTCATTTACATACCTTCGGTAGTTCTATTCTGTAGATAACCATCTCCTGTCGCACATCCTCGCCGTCGTTATATTCATTCACACGCTACTTTCAACACCACATCAATTATATATATATACGTAATGCGTGCGCGTGCGCGTTTGCGAGTTTAGAACATATCCAGAGATTCTTTAACTCATCGCAAGATCTTCGTAACTGTTACAAGTAAACATTCCAAATTGGTAAAGATATTGCTTCTGCCGTTTATACGCAACTAAAAATTCATTTCAAGGATTTACCCAGAGGGAGTTGCAGAGATGTAGCGGCCAGCAATGCGGCTGGGGAACAGCTAGTAATTTTTTTTTATTTTACGAAGCGATGAGATGAGCAGGACGTTTACCTTATAGTAAGTGATACGCTTGCCCGTAACAACGTAGAGCTAGTTAAAAAGCCATAGTACCACATTGTGCTCATCGCCTATAGACATAAGTTATTGAATCTTATTGCCCTAGTTATTACCATAGCCACATCGCCCTGCAAACCGGAAATAATAAAACGTGCACACTGCTGTCTGTCGGCTGCAATAGGCGCTGCGGTGGTACATACCCATACGGTACATTTGTACATTATGCCTCGAAGGTATGGATACAACCTGAATATTTTTCTAGCGTATTAAAGAAGTCTTCATCAGACGAAGATTAATTTTATTTTTTGGTTAATTGATGTTCTAATAAAAAAACAAGTGAGTTGTTCAAAGTATTTTCACTAACTTTCAATTTCTATTAAGTTTTTTGCAATCGTAAAAAGTTCAAACGCTCCAGTCACCAATGAGCGTCATGGTTTTTTTTTATTTATTCTTTGAGACAGAAAGTAATATTTACAAAAAATACACAATTATTACTTGAAAACCAGTAAGGATATAGTCACGTACGAGCTGATTTGGAATGAGCCATCTTTTTAACATCACTTGGTATGATCCTGATGATACAACAATATCTTGAATATTTGTTGGTAAGCTATTTATCTCGGTGTCTCATAGGAAACTAGCATGTCTTATATGACTACCATGGCAGTCAATATGTTAAAGGTCTACCTTACGTATCATATAACTAAATTGTATAAGCTGGTAAGTGTCTAATGTAAATACTACAGCTACACACCCCCATAGTCTCTTGCGGAGAAGGATAAGGTGACAGAAAATGTCTCTGGGTTTGCAAGCTTTAAATGCAATTAGTCCATTTGACATAACATGGTGAAGATACTAAACAGGGGTTACCCTTACTTAGGACATGTATAACCAGCGCTCAGTGTATTTTGTACATTTGGGAGTCCCTACTAACACACTTAAGGAGATCACAGAGGTTTTAGTAGGCAGAAATAATATTATAGTTTTTAATGATTGAATGTGGCTGTTGCCAGAGACAATCTAGGTAGATACCACTGCAAGTCCTATTCTGACCCACAAACAGTAGTATGCAACCTTTGTACTCTCATAGCTAGTGAAATTATTGTACGGTAAATAATTACAAATACTTAACATGGATGTCTCAACAAGTGCTTTATAGTAGATACACACCGAATATTATCCTTATCTAATAAATAAATATTATGTATTAAAAAATACTGCTATATGTATTTATATAGTTAAAGAGCTTTTCTTTTCTTGATTCAAGATTTCCCTTTTACTCCTGAACATAGATTTCTCCTAAATTTTCTAATATAACTCTTCACCTAATTTCTTCTTTAGTTGATCAATATAAGTATTTCTTAGTCTTATAATATTTACAGAAGAACTTGAATTTCACATTTTTTCAAATATTTTTTATTTATTAGCAATACATATAGCTAGTTAAATAATAAATTTTACTAGCCATAAATAGAATTCACTTTATAAAAACAAAATCATTCAAATTAGGTTAGTTACAAACTAGGTTAATACAATATTGTGAGAACCACTCACCCATCTAAGCTCTTGCAAGGCCTCACATTAGCATAGAGGTCAAACTCTTTCCTCAGTGCCAAGTTAAGTGAACGATAGCCTTTACCCACTGGAGTCATGAGCGGACCTTTTAAACCAATCTTGTTGGCATTTACAGAATCTATCGCCTTTTGAGGGATACCGAATTTGCCATCTGGACCCTGGAAAAGGTTGTGTATTTAATAACTGTACAAATATAAAAAATCTAATAGTGTGTGTTATGCTCTTATTTAAGTGTGTATTTGTAATAGTACATAATATTTTATTTATTATAAGAATTTTTTACATTATTGTTTTTCATAATATGATCAACACTAATATACCTGAAATAAATTACTGTACCTAAAGATTGGGCTAGCAAGAGTAGCCAGTCACTTTACATATTAAGGATTGTAGACATCTAAGGCATCATGTTTTTAAATATTTAAGAATGAGCTTATGTAATTTTTACTTATACTAAATAAAATTAAAATTCAAACTTAACATTAAAAGGTAACTAATGTATTTGGTAAAGATGTCAATTTATGTAAAAATAAAATTGCTAAATTTAAAGACCATTTCGTACAATTGAACAGAATGATTCTAATATGTTAATATTGAAGATACCATTACAATTATGTAAATTTGTATAGAATAAAGATAAAAATGTTACTTACATATATAAATAACAAGTTATAGTTGTTAAAAGTTTTATATGATGTACATGGTAGGAAATAAATTCTTTAGGTTTTATTAATAATGTACTAAAGCAGAACAAAGTATAAATTTTTTTTTAACTTAAATAAATTATCAATATTTCGTAAGAAATAAATATTTAATTAACAATATATCTCACACAACTGCATTTCAGCGTTATGAAAAATTGAACACGTATTACTAAAGTATCATTAATTAATCACACTTACCCGAACAGCTGTTACATCAACCTCATCCCATTCAATTGGCACCTTGGCGGCTTCAAATATCTTCTGCACCGCAACGGTTATCTCCGGGCCGATGCCATGCCCTGGAATCAGTGTCACCTTTCGAACGCCGCTGCTGTACTGCGCGGCTCCCGTTTTGGCAGCTGGTACCTGAATTAAAATCAGAAGTTTACCTCTAACCTTAAACTACACAATATAACGTAAATTACGAAAAAATATATGTAAACCTCATTTCTCGCGATCCCAACCCTTTTGGCTGCTTTGTTTGTCCCCGGCTCGAACAATTTCAGTAAAGCTCCGACAACATTACTCTCACGAAAAGGCTTCAAAAGCGCATTTATGTAATTCTTCGACATATCTACTATAGTCTATTTTTGGATAGCAAAAAAATTAAGCGAAACTAACGGAATTAAGGATAACATGCAATTTTAAGGAGGGAACAAATTTTTTTAGCGCTGAACTACGAACTTACAATTTTCCGGATTAATCTCGCAGCCATTTCTTTGAATTTTCGTTAAAACGACGTTGAAAGGCGCACTCACTCCGCGAACGTTGAAGCGGAGCGGGGCGGGGAGGATATTGCGATTCAAACAACTACGCATGACCGGAAATACTTATCAACGTAAAATAATCCCGCGAAACGCATATCAAAAGTAACAAAGGAAGAGGTTAATAAAAAGATTACTAATAGTTTATTCAGCATTTATTTATGTTAACTATTAATAGACAAAAAAAAAAATTACAAATACGTAATTAAAATGGATCCAAAAGTATTTGTTTGACTTAGGAACATTAAATTATCGCCTAATTATATTTTATTACAAACATAGATATACACTAAAATATTTAATAAATTGAAACAATTTAGTTTCATCTCAAAAACCGCTTAAAAATTTTATATCATTAGTTGAATCGATAGAAATCTTTACAAATGCATATAACAAAATCGATTTCTGAGTTTAATTAGGGTCCATATAAGTAAAAACTGGGGACATGAAGCATTAAAGACCATGTTTTAAAACTAAGCATTTTAAATGAATAACGAGAAAATCAAAATAAAAATAAATAGTAAAAGAGACATTCTTTTTAAAGTTAACTTTTTAATTAGGCTATTTAACATGTAGTTTTTCAGTTTGAAATGGCAGGTGATACATCAAAGAATTTGGCACCGGGATTCTAGCGCTGAATTACAAAAATTTGTACTAGGACACCAGTTCCGAGTTTTGCAAATACCACTTATGCTCACCATAAACATTTCAATCGTCCATTTCAAAAATAGCTCTTAAAACTTAAACTTATCGGTAATTTATGGTTCGTCATAAAAGTTCATTGCCTGGGCATAATTTCTTTAATGAAAAAAAAATAACATTTATACAGTATCAGTCAAATACTTAACGCGATGTACCATGGACTTCGAATCTTTAATGTTTTTAAGAAAGGGATGACCGCGGAAAATTTACTGTCAAATTTCCAAGTGATAACGTCACATTTTGTTGTGTCGTTTTTTAACAATGTTTAGATGATAAAATGTTTGTCACGGGAATTATTTTTATACTTAAGACTTTAATAAAATGAATAACTTTCAGTAAATAAAATTAGTTGTGAAACTTGTAATACATTACATCATGGAACAACCTTTGCAGTCAAAACTTGCTTCTATGTGTTTAATTTCGCAACATAGATTAAAACAAATTCTTACTTTATGCGGTGATAAGACTGACCTAATAATAGATTCATCACTTATAAAACCTTTGGAGAGAATATGTGGTGTTTCCTGGTTGAGGTGAATGACTGTTTGTTACATTTTCTCAAAAAAAATCAGTATTCGTGCAAATAGATAATCCATAGATTAATCACAAAATAATTTCACAGTGTATATTTTAAAGTTTTCTTTACAGACAACATGGTGTTGAAAAGATTTACAAAATGGATCCACAACTTGGACAGACTGCAAACATAGTTAAAATCTATTTTATATCTGCCTGTAAACAGAAATACAAGTGTGTGTTGGATCATGTATCTTCTCTAATTAGTCAAAATCCATCTCTGGCCGATTTGAAATGCTTTCATATAATTATTGTACCAAAAGTTTTGCATATATATGATTCCATACTAGAGAGCAGAGGTCTTTACGGAATTGTAAAACTTCACTCTTTTTCATGGGCATTAATGGCTTTGGATGACAGCTTGCTGAGTTTAGAACTGCCATTTCTATTTAAGCAGTTATATGTTGAACAAAACCACTCTCTATTGTCAAGTATTTCATTGTCCTTATGGAGCTTATTTCTTGTCACTGGACAGCCTAACTGTATATTATCATTGGGTAAACTGTCTGCCAGTGTATTAGATATGTTAGAGATATACAATGAAACCTATTCAAGAGATTATCTGAATAAAGACTTGGATGATATTGATACAGTGATTTTGATTGATAGAAATCAAGACTATGCATCTAGTTTACTTACACCTGCTACCTATAGTGGTTTATTGAGTGAAATTTTCAACATAAGCTGTGGATATGTTGATCTAAATGACAAGGACACTAAATACAAAAAGGGCAAAATGAACTATTTGCATCAATCAGAAGACACATCTAAGAAAATTACTATGACATTGGACAGTTCATTAGACAGTTTATATGGAGAGATTAAGCATAGACATTTCTCTGAAGTTCTCAGTGTGTTGAGCTCAAAAGCAAAATTACTAAAGAATGAAGATATTAAAGCATTGGGTATTCAGGAAATGAAGCATTTTGTGTCAACAAAATTACAACAGGTGGCTCTGTTCAAAAAGAATTTAGTCAATCATGTATTAGCCAGTGAAACTATAATATCCGAAATGAACAACAAATTTGAACATATTACTTTTATTGAGGGTGAGATGTTAAATAACAGAAGCAAGAAATCTAATGTTACATTTGTCGATGAGAACTTTGGTACAGACATACACATTTATAACAGCTTGAGGCTTATGTGTTTGCTTAGCTTAACTCAAGGCCTTTCATATGATGAATACAATACTTTAGTAAACAAATATTTGTTAGCATTTGGTTATAAGTTTTTGTATGTTTTCCAAAATCTAATTAATACTGGTTTATTACTCCAACCAGCTAGCCCTAAACTGTCATTAAATATATCTAATTTAAGTGGTCTGAGTGACAGACTGCCGAGATGGCAGAATGGTTTTCAAAGTATTGCCAGTAAGCTGAAACAATTGCCATCTCATACTGATAAATCTAAGACGTCTCCTAGTTATGTCTTCAATGGTAGTTACATACCATTAGTTACAACAATTTGTAATACACTTCTAACATCTGACTCGTTAATGGAAGCTCTGACTAAACTGTCTGTTTTAAATGATTTAAAACTTGGTGGTTCTGTTATAGAGAAAACGAAAGAGGGAATAGAGACATTGAACGAAAAACTAAGTAATTTGAAATTTCAAAATAGTGAACTTGAATTTGGTTGCAGGGATGTGAAAAGTATACTGAAGTTATTGAAGAATGATTCTAGATTGACAGCAGCATTTTCTTTAAAGTCGAAATCGATTCTTGTTTACATAATTGGTGGTATTACTTACGCAGAGGTAGCAGCTTGTGATGTGGTACAAAATATAACTGGCTGTAAGATTACAGTGGCTAGTGACTGTGTGGCAAGTGGTAGTGATTACATATCTGCCAACACATGAAAATAATCAATTGGCTGATGATTAAAAATATATCAGAAGTACCATAATGATACTTGCGGTGAGATGTCACTACTAAAAATATTACCACCAATCGATTGTAATTTATACTGGTTTCTCATTAAATATACTGTTTGCCTTTTTAAATATACGTTAAATATCCATGAGGAGCTGTAATCTGCAAGTAAATTCTTTGATAACAGATTTTTTTTTATTAAGGAATATCAGAATATACTCAGTAAGCTAACATTTGTTTTAAAAACTGTATAAATAAAATGTCTAAAACATCTCATTAGTTTTAAGTGTTAAACATTATAGAATAATTATATTATTTATTAAGCAAACTGATCGAAATAAACTATTGTTTTATTAAGAGCATATTCCCTTTGTAGGTTTATAGTTTTATTCTCATCGAGTAAGTAGCACATCCCCTCCAACGGGTTCTCGCCTTGTCGTGGCGGAGGGGCTTAGTAACCGTGGTCCGGTACACGGTGAAGCCAAGTGGAACCCATCCGGCCGGCCCGCGGCGAAGGGCTGGCCGAAGCGGCCGCTCCCGGTTCGAGCACCGGTTGGGATAACTGGAGCTCACCGGAGCGGTCGGGGGCCGCAGGGGCGGCTGTGTGCTGCCCCAGCGGCCGGCTGCAGGGGCGGTTTCATACCGCCCCTCGCAGCCGAGGTGGGGTCGCGGAGGGAGTACCCTCTGCGGCCAACCGGTGTCGCACCGGCGATGCGGCGGCGGTGGGGCCGCGGGGGAAGAGGAGTTTCGGTATTGCGATGCGCCATTCTCCCTATCCTCCGCGGCCGTTAACAGGTAGCGGCGGGCCTAACATCTCTCCGCCGCGGGGAGCCGGGAGAGGTTTTCTCCCGTGGCTCCCATGGCCTCTGGGCGACAGGTTCGGGGGAACCGGTCGCCCGCACACGCATGAGGTCGAGGAGGGGGCGCGCTGCATGTTCCGGCGCGCCCTGGGAGGGTTCATCCCTCCCCCCGAGGTGGGGCCGCGCAAGCGGCCAGCGCCGGCAGGGTCGCGGTTGTGTGCGTACCCGCGTTCCCGTGACCCTGCCATCATGGCGATGAGGAGGAACATCGTGGGGGTTTTAGTCGGTGCAAGTCCGACATAACTCGTCCTTGCCCCCGCGAGGACGAGTATGCGTAGGCATTTCCCCCACGTTAAACAAAAAAAAAAAAAAAAAAAAAAAAAAAAAAAAAAAAAAAAAAGAGTAAGTAGCACATATGGTAGAGTTGCCTGGCTAGACCTCGAATTTATTTGGTTTTAATCGGCAGTGAGAAATTATTCAAACGGGCAATTTTTGAGGGAGACCTATGTCCAACGTGGACGTCTATCAGCTGATGAAGATGATGTATCGGCAATGAGAGCGACGGTGGTAAAGCGTGTTAACATCCAGAACAGCAATGGTGATATGACGGCAGATTGCTAATAGGGCCTTGGAGAACTTGTAGATTAGTATTTTGGTTTGAAGGGCGAAGTAGTCGGCGAAATTACTGTGGGAATGATAACGTTTTATATATCGAAATTGACTGGAATACAATATTTACATACTACTGTTTGGCGGCCAAAGTAGGAGCTGCGGTGTCTCACTAGCGGAACATTACGAGTTAAAAGGAATAGAATATTCAAAGCTAAAGATTCATCAAACTTTCAAACTATTGTTTACTGCAAAACCTACGCCCCATATAACCGGTTTTCACCCCCAATTAAAACCGGCAACATTTGTGGCAGTTTGTAGTCATTACAAGGCCGTCCTAATATTTTATATGTTTAAAAATAGCTTTCAAAATACTAATAAGTATTTTCCTCTATTAAAAATATATAAAAATTAATTAAAATTATGAATATATATTATTATAAGTACTTTTATATATTTTTGTTTAACTCGTCGACTCGATGATTAATAGTATGATGATAATATTAGCTCACACCGGAATTAATTTATATTTATACACTAGGTGAAAATAAATATACAATTATTTTTTATTAAAAAAAATATAATTTTGCCTCCATAATATCACAGTACAAAGTTTAAATATCTGTCGTCTGTTTCCACAAAGATTTTTCTTGTGCCACTGAAGCAACAAACATGCATACAGTATGATTGATGGTAAGCAGTTACCACGTTCGGAAATGGTTATGAATAAATATTAAATTTAAGATATCAATAAATACAAAGCCAATACAAGTTTATATAATATTATCATCATCAGCCGATAGACGTCCACTGCTGGACATAGGCCTCTTCCAAAGATCTCCACATCGTTTTGTCCCGCGTTGCCTCGGTTCCGGGCTCATGCCAATGTCCACCACAGTCAGTATTACCTACGGTACCACCTGGCACCAGAGGCTGTTTCTAGGGGAATTCGGGCCATTTCCCACTACGCTGGCCCAATGGTGGTATATATGTTTAATAATTATTTATAATGTATTATCTGTGGAGTGTATATGTAAATGGAATAGACATCGCCTACTGAAGAATAGACAATATGGATGCGATTTAGAAAGGATATTTGTTAATATAAAAATATGTACATAAGAAAAAAAACAATTGTCTTTTTTTTATCCATAGTAGGCTAACACAACCTCGATTCGACGTGAATAGGTGTTCTTGGCAATAAGACTGAGGATGTGAGATCACCCGTTCAGTATAATCTGTCTCTCAAACACTGACAAACGGAAAACGGCAAGACTGCACCATATACCTACAACTACTTGACGATCACGACCAGTCTGACAAGACTGTAACGGGTAAGAAGAACTACTGGGTAGTACTATATTCAACGTTTGACGATGTTAGGTCTTGCACTTCATCGGAGACGGACCGCACCGTTATCACCAGCAGCGTCTACTTGCGCCAGTACTGAGCGAACTTGTGGAACTGTTCGACGAGCACCGCCATCACAGCGGTGACCGACATGTCTAGGAGGTTCTGGAAGTAGTGAACCGCCTCCTCGTCACCTAGATCCAATCTATATGTGAAAAAGAAAATATTTTTTTTTATTATTAACTGCAGAAATCGATTTTTTTTTTTTAAATAATTTGATCTATAGTAGAGTATAATTGTGACCTGAGTTTATCCTGTACTTTCTTGACCGCCTTGTCGGGCTCCAGCGCAATATCCGGGACCGACGCGTCCACCATCAACGAGAACAGGTTCAACATCAGGTTTGCGTGCCTAGAATATCATATAGAAGACAATAGAATTATAAAGATTTAATAGAGGTTATTTCTTTTTTTAGTTAGTATGGAGAGCTGTACCTTCTGAGGTGGAGGAAGGCGGTATAGCAAAGCTTGCGGAACTCGTGGTAGTGGTCCGCGTGCACTCCGCCCATCGCTTCAACCATCTCGCGGCTGAGCTTCATGGGTGGCGGCAGCGGCTTCGGGTCGCGCCCTAAGATGTAGCCGAAGTCGATGTGGAACAGCGCGCCGCCGCGCCGCAAAAGGAGGTTGTCCAGGTGCCTATCACCTACGCCTGCAAGTGTTATATCATTGTTTAATGAACTTTTTAGCAGCTGTTACAGAATACAGAAGACATTTTTACGTTCATTAAATGTATAAGGGTAGTATGACTTGGTCACCGGTGTGGTATTCTGCTGTACTTTTTACTTCCGTGATGCAGTGACTTATTTAATACCGGGACCATGTATTGTGGCGTTTACTTGGTGGTTTAATTTTTCGAAGCCGCGTGGCTTACTTCTGTAAATCTGCTGCCGTAACAGCATCGTTGTGTTCCATCTTAACAACATATGACAGCAGGATTCTGTGTGAGCATGTTTCACCACCTAAAAGCTCATCGTCACCACCAACTGGTAATACATATTATGTGAATAATTTAAGCGCGAATTAGGGCGGGGTTTTGTGTGGGAGTTGCTCCAGGAGTGTAGCTTTTCTAACGTAGGGCGGTTCTCACCTAGCAGGTACGTGATGACGCAGTACCCCGCGCAACTGCGCACGTACGTGTCCATAGCATCGGGGCGGATGCCGTACGGTGCTCCTTCGGCTGGGTTGTGTCGTCGTAGGAAGTTCTGAATGCTTCCTTCCGTAGCCAGGGCCTCGGCCACCGTCACCGATTCTATGAATTGTAGGAAGCCATGTCGCGAACTCGTCGCTAGCACCTTGTATGGCGTCAGCTTGAGGTCCAAGTTCTCCCTGAGAAATATAGATAGTATGTTAAATTGATATGCATAATTTGACAACCAGTTGGTCTCATTCTCATATAGGGAAGGTCCTACTCGATCCAAAGTGCTGATGGCTAAAATCACTGGTATAATATGATTTTTTTTTGTCTTAAAACCGTAAAGTAATATTCGTAGTTAAGAGTTTTTTTTATTTAAGTACTTTTGTTATGAATGTAGAAGAAAATTTAAAACTTTTAAATAAAATTTTACGATAAGTATTGTACCTCCTCAACAGTTTATCCATGAGCGTGATCATCTGGAGTATCAGCTGATCCTGTCGCAAGTCGTCGCCGTGCTTGAATATCGCCTCGTATTCCACACCCTCGGATGTAAGGAATGTCAGCTTTGATGGCATGAGGGCAGACTTGAAGAGACTGGCTTTTTTCGCAACTATGCCTTTTATAGTGACATTGGGATCAAGAGGGAACGGCATGGGTTCGAAGTTGGTGAAATTGAACTTGAACGTGTCGGGGTCAGCGAGCAGCTGCTGCAGCCGTTCCGCTTTCTTGTTCCGGTTGCCGCTTTCGCGTGCGACCATCTTCACCAACTTGACCAGCTTGTCGATGAACACTTGTTGCCGCGCGAGAAACGAACGCGTGCGCTGGTGATCGGCGTTGCCTGTTTTAAAAAAATATCGAAGGTCATAGGTACTTTGTATATGCGCGCAATCACACATACAAACGCACACACGCACAAAAATGCACAAACGTACGCACACATTATAATTACAGATTGCTTTTGTTTATCATGTTAATTATAAACTATTGCACCTTTGGCGAGCCGCTGCGAGAATGTCTTCATAACGCTGAGGTACATGTGCCGCGGCGGTTGGCGCGGCGCCTCGGCGTCCTCGCACTCGATCAGCAGGTACCAGTACAGGTAGTTCGCGACCACACTGTTGCTGCACGCTCGCGAGATCAGGAACCCGGCCAACGACAGGCACTCCTCCCCCGCACCAAGCGATTCCTCAACACTTCAATTAACATTATGTAACGTAATTTGAACTTCAAGTTAAACACCAAACGTATGAGCTGTGGTGTCTTAGTAAAGTCGAGATAATTCAGTTTGTAAGGTAATTCATCTCTAAGAAACGCGAATTCAACTCACACTTGGCCAATGTGGATAAATGGCTTCGGCTCTTTCCTTTGTGAGATTTCTCGAATGTCAGCAGTGAGAATATAAAGTAAGCAGTTCATTTATTCAATTGATCGTTCACAATTTAACGAAGAGACGAGGAAGGAATGAGTGTCTTCCTTATACCAAGTGAAAGAAATATATACTACTCACTTGTAGGAGTCTTCGTGTGCCGCTGGCGCGTCCTCAACTGCATCATTTGACTGTCTACTTGTTGTTGATGACGTCATCTCGCTCGCTGTCAGCACTGCGCAAGTCATTACGTTCACGAACACGATTGTACAATTTTTTAATCGCCGTTCTAATCATCTCGTAGGTACGTCAAATAAAAATAATCACCAGACGCTGACAGCAAACTGGCCTGGCTGCCCCTGTGTCCGCTCTGCATTAGCTTGCCCTCGGAGTCCGAATATATCGGCAGGTCCTTGCCGCAAACACGCGCGTACTCTAAAGTAAAAAGGATCTAATCTTATAATCACAATAGTAAATCGAAGAATGTCTTTATTCAGGTAAATAGCATGGACAGCGTGGCCGCGGTCTCTCATGATGGTGAAGTAGGCGTAGTTTTTGATAGTATTGGTTGCTATGGCAACAACCGGTATTCTACTTTATCCCCACGTGTTTTGGCCACCCTGCAGTTACCCACTTTCTTTTCATGATGAAATAGTTTTATTTTTTCACGTTTGGTACAAGAGGACGCAAGAAGCTGTTAAATGTGGGCAATACAAAACTGACCAGTGCCAATATCCTTGGTAGAGACCTCTCCCGTATAGTTTTAAAATATAAATTAATTAACAATCCATAGATCATTTGAATAATAAGAAAAAAAAACTGAATCTTTATAGTTTTAGTTAATTTTTAACTGGCGGCAAAAACTTCATCATAAAAGCCCGGAACTAGTCGGTCAATATGTTAACTTATAATCGTACCGCTGTGTATCTCGTTGAAGTCCTCATACTTCAGCGCTTGCACCAGCTGCAGTAGGTAGAGCAGCAGGTCCTCATCGGGCGCCTGCTTCAGCCGCGAGATGGCGTACCTGACGACAGTAAAAGACTATTAAGGGATCATTACCAGAAAACGGCAGTTGTTTTCCTTGAGCTCCTTACTAGCATACACAATCCCACTTTTGGGAATGCTTATGTTGTATATGATATTTTATAACACTTATTACTTAAGCATACATGTTATGATCAGCTCTTGAAATGATAATTCATCAGCAACGGAAGCAGGGGCGGAAAAGACGCAGTGACCTTACCAAACAACACAAAGGTACCTAGGTATATACCATCACAAAGCCTATTTCTGCCGCCAAACAGTAGTGCGCAAATATTGCTGCAGTCCGGCTTAAAGGGCGCTGTAGCTAGTGAAATTACTAGTGTAACGAGATTAAACATATTATGTCTCAAGGCGAGCATAATGTGGTGCAGTGTATACCATCCTAATGTATTCCCTTTCTTCAATCCAAAATCTTTTAGATCTATAAGACTACTCTCCATCCCAGGTAAAATACTTAAAAAAATATTTACAAACCGAATTAGTTGGACTCTGGGGACAAACCCCTCACCTTAAGCCCAAGACAATACAGGCTCATCCCAAAATAGAGTACGGAGGACGCCCTGTACGACACCATTACTATTATATTATCGAGGGGGCATTTAATAACGCTTGGTGGCCTGCCATGAAATACCGTTAGGAGATAGTCTTAAGGTTTAGTCACAAATTTTAACTATACCAAACATATCAAAGACAGATACCAAAACGCCATAAAATTTTTAAACCTGTGTCCCGAGCAGCCAGCGCTCACTGGCGACTAAACTCCGTAGTATTACGAATTTTCTACACTGCTGTTGTGGAGCCCACAATCCTTCATGCTGCTGCCATTTGGGCAGAAAAGAGGGGAAATAAAGCACACCTGCTCCTCCTAAACAGCATAACAAGAAGTTTTGCAATACGCATAGCAAAGGCGCATAGAACAACATCCTTAACAGGATCACTATTACTGAGGGATCTCTTGCCACTAGATATTAGGACAGCAGAGCATCAGAAACTGAAATAGAAAGAGGCAAAGGCTGCCAAAGCTTACAGACAGGGAACTAAAGAGAGATATCAACCCGATCCAACACCCTCATTCGGCCTCTCGGGTAAATAGAGATATAATGATTGTAAATACCCAGACGGATCATGAAAATCTAGACGAAGGGCAAATACTATTTTTCACTAATGGAAATAAGCTGGATGGCAGAGTTGGAGCGGCGGTCTCAATGTGGATAGGAGGTGATGAAAATCGAAGAAGAATACTAGGCTTAGCATATTACTGCAGTGTTTTCCAGGTAGAAATGGCCGCAATTAAACTAGCGCTGAAGATGATTGTATCTGCCGACGAATCTGACCGGAGCATCGTCGTGCTATCCGATTTCAGATCCGCATTACAATCTATCATTGACCCGTTTTCGCTGCACCCCTTAGCCGAAAATGTACGTCGCCTCCTCGGCAACATAGAAAATAATGGCACTAAAATAAAACTAGCTTGGATAAAGGCACACGCGGGAATAGCCGGCAATGAGAGAGCATACAAACTAGCCAAACAAGCAGCCCTTGGAAAAGAGCCCCCAGCTATGACAAAATACCATTGTCATTTGCAAAAAAAGTCATCAGATGTCAGGGTATACAAACCTACCAGGAAAGTTTTGATGCGTACAACCCGAAGTCGGCTATGAAATTATTCTTCAAAGGCGTCAAAACTGCTCACAAAGTGTTTATGGAGGTAGACCACACAAATATGAGCTCCCAACTGTTCACGGGACACGGTCGTTTCAAAAATTACCTGCATCGATTTAATCTGGCTGCTGATCCGTTCTGTATCTGCTATTATACCAGCGAGGAAATAATAGAACACATTGTTACTGTTTGCCCACGTTCTACTCTAGGAAGAATCGAATGTGAACACAGAATGGATCAGTTAGTTACAAAAAAGAAATAGTGCAAATCATGCAGGACGACCTCAAAACAATGATCTTGGTGAATTACTGACAGGGAGTAGCAAGGACTGCATGTAAAGCAAATGAGTCGATTACCACCCAGCAATGGACTAGGAATGAAAAAAAAAAACATGGGACACGTTAAAGTACAGAACCATGAGTTTACAGTTATCAAGGTTGCTGCTTAGCCAATCGCAGCAGGTACTTACAGAATTCATTGTACATAAAAAAAATATTCTCATTCTTAATTTTATCTATCCTCGTCATACCACACATCTATCTTAACATTCGCATCTTGGCCACATGTAATCTCCTTTCATCCGAACCTTGGTAGCCCAATACTCAGCTCCATACAATACGACAGGTCTAACGACCGACTTGTAGAACTGTCCCTTAAGTTTAAGGGGCATTCGTGGATCACAAGTCATTCCAGTGACCTGTCGCCTTTTCATCCAACTTGCATTTATTCGGCTTCTCACATCTTGATCAATATCGCCGTTGCATTGTGTGAGTGAACCTAGGTACTTGAAATCGGAGCAGGTTGGTGGGGATGCACCATTTAAGGCAATTGGAGAAAGGCTGGTGAGACCGCCGAAGTCACAGAACAAATGTTCAGTTTTCGTCTATGGCTTTAGAAATACTTTGTACAAAAATTGCAATTGGTTTCTTCATCTCATCCATATTGCATTTCGTCCAGGGTATCACCTTAAGGATAATAAAATATACCATTGGGGTGCATTCATACCTGCGGACAGCTGGATGCGTGAATTTAGGTGTGAGGAGTTCTAGCGCGTCTTCAACGTCCATGGGTGCCCATTGCTTCATCATCGCCAGCGCCTGCCTCACCTCAGCTGCGAAAAGGTAGTTATATTATATAAATGCAAAAGATTTATAACAAATTTAATCTATATCGTAACATTTAATGGATCATATGAGATTTTGTGAAATCGTTCATAAAATCTGATGCAGGACAGGAATTAGATATTTAATGTGTATATCATGTTCTGCTTGTCGCTTTGGGATACGCCATTGAGTCTTATTCATCATCATCAGCCGATAGACATCCACTGCTGGATATAGGCCTCAAAGATCTCCACGTTGTTCTCATTGAGTCTCATTATCGTGTAATTTTTTTTTTGTTTATTTAATCTTTATATGTAAAAGAATAAATCAAGCAGAGTATATCATCTTTGATAGTCTCGAATCCTCATCTTACTTGGCCATGTATGCCGCCGAGGGGAGGTAGCTATTGAGTGACATGTGGTCCAGGGAAAGGTTGTGAGTATCAAGCCACAAGGAAGAACGCCTATGTGATGCACTGGCCAGATAAAGGCGGCAGTAAATGGCCTTATGATAAGAAGTTGAATCTCGTTACTCCAGTAATTACACTAGCTACAACGTCATACATATCGCAGCACAGTAATGTTTATACATTACTGTTTGGCGGCAGAGTTAGACTCTGCGGTGGTATGTAATTAGATGGTCTCGAAGACCTAATACGAGCAATCATCATCATTATCAGCCTACAGACGTCCGTTGCTGGACATAGGCCTCCCCCAAAGATCTCAACATGGACCGATGCAGCTGTTTCCCGTAACCTTCACCAGATCGTCGGACCCGGTTGGGGCCTGCTAACACTACGTCTTCTGGTACGCGGTCGCAATTCGAGGACCTTGGCGTCCCATCAGCCGTAGGACTTTCGAACGATAATACTATTAGGAGTAAAAATTATAATTGTCTGCGATGGAAGACTTACCCGGTCGGTTCCAGTTCACGCACTCTAGAAACTTGGTGAGCGCGCGCCGGTGTGACGAGAGGTAGAACCTGCGCAATTAGTTACATAAAGGAAATCGTGTTTATGCAATAAAGTCATTTGCTGACTCAACTTTATTAGAAATCCAATAAAAATTCATATTAATTATTAAACATTCATTAAAGTAGAGGAAATCTTCGAATGTCCTAATTTTAAAAGGAAGTAAAGGTTATTATTATCATCATCAGCCGATAGACGTCTGCTGGACATAGGCCTCCCCCAAAGATCTCCACGTGTAGTTCATGTGGGGGGATTTGGGCCATCTCCCAACACGCTGGCACAATGCGGGTGGGAGTTAGAGCCTCGTTTGTTGATTAGTAGTGTGCATCACGAGCAGGTGGAGTTGACTTGGGTACCAGAGTCGTTGTGCGAGATGGGTTAAAAGGGAAAGGTTATCATATCATCTACAATTGAACTACACGGAAGCTTTATCGTTTCTCTACTCTTGAAGACACTCGTATGAAGAAGATAACACTGACGCTGGCAGGTTATTTAATTCTTTTTTCTTCTTAACACCGGTGCTACTCTTGAAATTGTCTAGCGCCGTGGTTGTGGTACGAATAAACCTAAAAGTATTCGTCGTTTGCCATTGTTATTTGGTGATGATGATCCACCCACAAAAATCTTGAGCGCCGAGATCCTTCTAGCCGATGGGACGGGTTACCTTCATTAAATTTTTTAATCTATCTGATCTATTATACTAGGACTGGTTACCAAGTGTTAAACGGGCCTTACATAATGGGTTTGTATAACTCACGATGAATTAAACATAAAAAAATGAATACTGTTATAGGTCATTACGCTATTATGGCAGCGATACTGACCGGAATTTCCAGAGCAGGTCCTGGTCGTCGGCGGAGAGGGCGCGGCGCGGCGGCGCTGCCACCAGCGCGGCGAGCTGATCGCGCTCGCCGGCGGTGGGCTTCGCCTCGCGGCCCCACGCTCCTCGAACGCAGCGCGCCAGACGGTGCTGCTTGCTCTCCACTAGATTCTCCTACACATATAAACGACAAACATTAGTACGCAAATTTTGCCTGTCTCTGTTAGTAGGGTGCTGTACTTAGTAAAGTTCAGTAACTTTACTAGCCC
>JARDWD010000207.1:0-40322 GCA_029034505.1 Ornithoptera priamus | reverse complement strand
AACACTAACGTCAGTCGGAAAGCAGCAGGCCTTTAGAGTAGTGGAATATGTTCGTAGGCCGGTACGCTACGTTTACGTTGTTCTTTGTGGTGATCGCACAGAACATTATAAAACTGATGATTAATAAATGTGATTTGCTGTAAATATTGTGAGACTATATTATAATGAAATGCCACAGGAAAACAAATTGACTTTAATTACGAAATTATAATTGATGACATTCGTGTGATTGTCATCAAAACGCTCGTTATGTGCAAAGCGAAAAAAAAAGCCGTTTGAAGTGATTGAAGTTGACGGTATAATGTACGAGGTAAGTCTAATAAAAATAATCAAAATATGTTATTTATAAACAGTTTTTAGAAGCTTACAATTTTTTGTGATTATAAAAGAAGAATGTTTTATAAGTATTTATACGTTAGGAATAAGTATAAACTTATAATATCAAATGAACATTATGAAGTTTTGGGTGATGACATTTTTTCTTTTATATTAAAAAATAATTTAATGAAAACTTGTTAATACGTATAAAAGACACGAAGTACTTAATACTACTATATAATAATACTTATATATATTCAAAGCAAGTCTTTGTAAAATTTTATAAGGATTATTTCATTTAATTTCAGTAATAATCTTATCCTTCGGAAGGCGGGTCAATTTTGTTTTTGTTCTCAATAGTGAAGTGGTAATGTTATGACTTTTCAATTCTTTAAGGTTATAACAGTTTATATTTTTTTTAACTACAATTGATCTCGTAATGCAAAGAGTTGGACACCTTGTACCAAAAATGTTTAATTTGTGAAATAGTCAGTTCTATTATTTATTTTATACTTCATAGAAACTTCTACTTTACAGTTCTTTCTTCACACTATTTAGCTTCAAATTTTTGCCGTTTTTGTATTGGGATTATAATTTGTTATAAATTGATACGAAAATGCAAAATAAACCTTTTCGGCTTCCAAATAGTAGTAAAATCAACTTATGTATCATAAATTACTTATTTTCCTCATTTTCGCCTTCGGGAAATTTACAATCTACCATCTCATAGCCTTTTTACGGCTCATATGATATTGAACATTTTATTTAATGATCGGCACGTGGATTCGCGTGAGGATAGATAGCATACTAATGACAACATTGATAATATGTTTGTTATTTTCAAGTTTTACGTTTAATTTATAATTATTAGTTTTAATAATTAATGTCTTATTTTGATAGAATCTCAATGTTCATGTTATCGTGATAAACTTAGAGAAGCCGGAAAAAAGATCATTTCAGCGCAACATAAAATTCAGTTTTATATTGCAAAGCAATCTTCACTCGATCTGGAGTAATGTATCACAACATTGAACTCGGAGAAAAATCTACGGCGAACAGGATTTATTACATTCTTGTTCGACTTGTGATTGCAGTGAAGCAAATACTTAGGCACTATCGCATCTTTAGAGTAGAAAATAATATTAGCTATGACTGCTGGATTCCTAGAAACCATAGACATTATTAAGGAATTGGTTTTTAAAGAATGTAAAGTAGTTATAAGTTATGGAGATATTTATATCTTTATACATTTTACGCGTCCTGGTTTATTAGAAAATATTTAATAAAGGGAGTATTTTGCAATATTATCAGTTTTTATACAAGCCAGATGAATGGATTGATTTGTAGGTTTACAATATGGACTTATGTTTGGATGATGTTTGTCTGCTGTATAAAGGTACTGATGATAATTGTCGAGAATGATAACATTGTTTTAAGACGAAAAATTAAGCCGATTTTAGTTGCTACGAATAACTTTCGAAGAAATCGTCAAGAGTCGCACATATCTATATTAGTATATACATTATAAATGTAACTTTACGAATGAATGTTCCCTCGGTATTGCCTTAGTTTCCATTTATACTTACGCCGATTGAGATTTTCGAGCTAATTTTCAATAAATTCCGTACTCTCGCGAATGTAACGAGCCACGAAAAGAAATTTATGACCTTCGTAATAGCAGTTACCTTAGAAATGCGTGTTAATCTTCTGTGAAAAAACTCGTGATATTCGGAAAAAACGGACTTATGATTTCGTGATACCTTAAAAGCTCTTTCACGTGTTTGATATTGATACTAATTTGTTACATTTGTTCGTAAAATAACAAATTTTTATATTACACTTTAGTTTGATTTATTGGAGAACTTATAATATTTTATACTAATACAACTGGATAGTAATTATTGATGTCTGTTTTTAACTGTTGTTTCTTTTGACACACTCGTCGATGAGAAGTAATATAATGCTTTACTGGGATGTAGGTAGTCATCAGCAGGGTATTTATTTCCATATATTAAAAATATGAAAACAAAACATTAAAAATTCGAAAAGTAGCCTTTGGTTCATGTTTACAAAGCATTATTTGAAGATAACGGTGAAAATGCTTCCTCTACGATCTAGCGCGATTATTTACCTGTATCTGATTCTTTGTCTATTTTCGCTTCAGAAGCTCCGTTTTATTTGTTCTGAACGATTGGCTCTTTCCGCCCATTATAAATGATAGGAAAGTTTTATCTGTACTTATATATTTATTCGTTGTCATAAAATGACAGATTGATGATTCTGTCAATAGAAATATTTCAAGATCATGATAAATAGAATGCCTTCTACCGAATAATCATTTTCATACAATGCTGCCTCGTGAGATAGAGAACATATTATTTAGATTACATGCCTTAGAGTCTTCGCCTATTAAGGTTCGATTCTCAACTGATAAATGGATTTTCTACAGCATGTTTTCTCTCTTCGAATTATCTGAGTGTTTAAGTATGTATAAATCAATTTAAATACTTTATATGATGTGCACGTATATGAAAATATCAAAAAATTTTATTACCGAAATCGAATCCGGTATATTTTGCGTAATGATATAGTTGTTATACTATCGCGTTGACAAATGTCCACTTTTTGTTATCTTATAAAAACAAAGAGGTATTGTCCTTACAGAAAAAGGCCGCAAGCCTTTCTTTTCATAAACAGAGATAACTTTTTAGATATATTTGTGTATTAACATAAATTAAGCAATTGCTTTTTTTTATGGTCACAGCGGGCGTCCTTGTTGGGGAATTAGATTACTATCCTATATTCTATGTCAATGATCTGAACCTTATTATAGGTAGAGACATCCTTTACCACCTGATGCACGCCATTGTCATATTGAAATTTTATTGAATTAAAATAAATAACAATAATAAAAATCCATGTAGTAAATAATAAAATAATGTTTTTTTTTTAAACTGTTGTTTTATTGCTTTTGTCTATTCCAATATTAGGGATACTAATGTAAATTTTTAATTATAAAGTAAACACATTCGCGTGTGCTGTGCTATTATTCGTTTAACCCCGCCTTCCAATAAATTACAATTGTTTTAGATTACTTAATACATATCGCGGGTAAGTTTTAAAATAATATTACTTTCATACTTTTTAAAAAAATTGCTTTTGAATTACATTATAAAATGGTGTTTTAATATAGATTAAGTGAAAAGCTTTTTTAATCTGCCTAATGCATTTATATTAAAAAAATATCAGTTATGTCTCATAGCTTTCACGTATCTGTGCCAAGGATATTTGAAACTGCTTTTTAAGTAAGATAATAATTAAACTAATTATGAAAACATTTTAAAACTTTTCTCAATTAGTTATCATATTGATGAAGACACAATTTATTAGCGTTGTAATCAACATAGTAAAAAAAATACCTGAAGTTGCGTTATTACTTACAGTATACTTTAACAGTAAATTAAATGAAACTATAGATTGAAATACAGTCAAAGAAAATAATGATTTCTTTATGAACTATGGGATAACACTTGAACTCAATATCACATGGTAATAATTGATAATGAATCCGAGAATTATGAAGTTTGTTCACCTAGAACACCGACTCTCATATATTGATAGTGGGAACACAATATTATGGCGGATTATAATATGAAGGTGTGGAATATGAAAACTCGTCACCGATCAAACTCCACGATCCGTGGCCCTGGAAAGAAAGTAGGAGGGATGTCCGCAGTTACATATATCATCATCATCATCATCAGCCTTTCTTTATCCACTGCTGGATATAAGCCTCCCACGATGTTTTCAACCAGATACATTACTCAGCTTTTCGCATCCATCCACTTCCGACGGATATTACGATGTTCTTAGCCCAACTCGGGGGATATTGTCCTACAACCCTGCAGCCTGTACACGGTCTCCACTCCAAGACTTACCTTTCCCACCGGCCATCACTGACTCGACAGGCATGGCCGGTCCACTAGCACATCACTCCTTGTGCGGGAGACGGATGAGAACATGTATATCGCCCTACTGCCCCTAGCGTGTCGTACAAAGCGACTAAAGAGTGAAGAATTCCAGTGACATTTTGCGACCACTACCAGCATTCTCTGTCGTTGGGGTTCATTAATCCGATGAACGCGGATGCGCTAGTTGGTTCCTGTGAAATGTTGTCACCATGTTGGACATGCGCTCGTCGTAGTAATTTAATTAAAAAAATACGCTATATTATACAACTAAATGTTTATTTCTTTTGTCGTAGGGGTGGAACTAAAACAACGCTGATGTACTTACCGGAGCCAACACAATGGATCAGAGGATGACGGTGGCTAGTGCACTGCTAACATTTTTACTATATTACAATACACTGAATGCAGGATTTGTTTATGACGACAGGTAATTTAAAAATTTTATAATAATAATGATTTTTTCAACGATTCAAGGATGTTAGATCTCTCTGAATACTGGCAGTAGTGCGCGAAGGCGTGTCCGTAGTTCCGACTCGTGGAAACGAGAGGAGACTTTTGGGGAACTCCGTTTATCAAATACTATGTTAAATAGTGGCAAAGTTGACTTTACATACAAGTAACAAGTTTCAAAGTTTAAGCTTTAGTATGTGAATGGATTTTGAAAATAATAACTGGGTATTTTTTCTAATCCTGAATGAAGATAACTGAGTCGAAAATTACCATTCATAGAGAGAAATGTCTCCGCCAATGCTTGAGAAGTACATATGTACCATCTTTCTGCACGTTTAACAGAATAGCATTTATTAAAAAAAAAACATTATTTACACATATTGATTATACGACGATTATTTACATGTATAAATAATCTTAATTCACCTTTAAAAAATTTTAAAAGTGAAAATAAATATACGATTACAATATTGCAAATAACTATTAAGTTACTAATGGTGTTCCGTACAACAAATGAGGCTCTGGTTCCCACCAATCCTCATTGGGCTAGCGTGGTGGGAAATGGACAATACCAAATCCCCCCATACGCACTCCTAATGCATGGTGGTACCGGTCGCTATGCTGGCTGTGGACCGATGGATGTGGAGATCTCTAGGGGAGGGATATGTCTAGTAGTGAACGTCTATCGGCTGATGATTGATTGATTCATTGACCAATGATTCTATAGTGCAAAATTATTAATGAAAATTTGGTATATCTTAAACACTATAACCGAAATATTGTCGTTATTGATCGCCGGTACATAATTGTTTAGTAAATATAATGGAGTAAACAAATAAAATTGTTTTTAATAATGATCGTTTAAAACTTAGCGGTTAATCGTACAAATGCTTTTCATCTGAAAGTCAACTTTTCAATCCAATCAGGTTGTTATTAAAAACTTTGGAAGTTTCCTGCTTGCTATAATTCTCATCGTACATAAATAACTCAACAATACTGGAGTTAAGAAAATTAATCGGTTTGGATAAGCGGACATTGAGATTATACGCTTATGTTATTAAAGAACTTCTCACAGAATTATTATCTATTAACATTTTTAATTGTATACGAGACCAGCTGCGCTATGTATAGTACTGCTGTGACTTTTTATAATTTTACTCGTGGTAGGTCTCTGTTGCTGAAGCCCGTCTAGATGGGTACCAGCGTTGAGCCTATTTTTGCCGCTAAACAGTAGCGTGCAAACATTACCGTGACGCGGTCTGAAGAGTGCTATAACAAGTGTAATAACTAGGGGAATGGAGTTTAACGTCTTATCTGTTAAGCTAAGAACGCAACGTGGTGCAGTATATATGATCGCAACTAGAGCCATGTTGTTATTTTGCATAAATGTAATTATCGTAGTTTAACGTATGAATAATGCGTGACTTAAGAAAAGTGAAGTAAATAATTAAAATAATGATTCCAATATATCGCAAATCGAAAACTATAGTAATTTCCTTTTTTGTATTGTCAAACCGTCAATATGCTACATAATTAATGATTTACAGATATATTTCCATGTCATTGTATGCTATATATGTATTACATATATTCAAACTTATAACATATAAAGGTACCCTGAGAGTCTTACTTACTGGTGGCTTCGTATTCACTTTGCATACGGATGATAGATCTCAGTTGCCGGAGACTGTTTAGGTAGGTATTACCGCGCCTCCTATGTCTACAAACAGTACAGTGTAAATATTACCGTGTTCCGGTTTGAAGTGCGTTGTAGTTAATATAATTACTGCGGTATAGAGACTCAACATCTTATGTCTAAAACGATGAGCGCAATGTGGTGTAGTATATATCATTTTAACTAGTGTTACGTTGTTATCGGCATGCATATCACTTACCATCAGCACGTCCCGCGTATCTTATCGCTTGAATAATTAAAAAAAAATCACGCGTTCGTTTTGTCTCATAAGAGCGAGTTGATGGGAATAAATGGTGAAAGACCGTAACAATCAAAGTAATTACGAAATTAAAAAGTTTTAGGTTTCTAGATAGCATGTCAAATTAATTTCTCTTTAGAATGTTAGACAAGATGTTAAGTGACAATAAGGCCGTGAATCATGGTCACCCATGTTACTCGGGCTATATGTTGGTAGCCCGAACAGAGCGATGCTGTTATGCCAGCAGATATAGGTGGTAGGTGGTTAGTTACCATTTTCATATTCTATTCACTTTCCTGGCTAGTAATTCAAGTAAATTCAATTGAGATAATGAAAGAAAATTAATTTTAATAACGGAATAAAATTATTTCTCACTTGTAGACATTTGTAGCAAAGTAAAAAAAAGGTTCATTACTTTTCGATTGTTAAACATATTAGGGGCGATAATGATGAAAGAATGGAAGAACTTTGTTCTGGGGCGCTGCAAACCACTTCAGTGTTTCGTAATTGAGGGCTTACGTGACGACTCCCCGCCACAGCTGGCCCCAACTTTTCCCTGCAAACAACGCTATACGACTTCTAACTTTATATCAACTCGAGGCCTAGTTTAGATTCGAATGATATCACTTTAGAAAATGCTTTATTTTATTGTATTACTTAAAATTACAACCGAGAGACCTTTTTTGTAGAAGCACAAGACCTTGCACAGTAGCTTCTACTCTAACTCCACTTGGCTCAATATTGTTTATAATTAAAAGACAAAATAAGAATTTTTTATTATGCTTAATGTATTTTGAATCAAACATTATAATATTTTTAATAATAAGGTAATAAAGTATTAAGTAGAATTTTTATGTGTGACGTAAAAAAACTTAATATTTCAATACAAACATTATATCTTCATTGTGTAATAAATTGTTCCGTGTAAAAATTTATAACAGTTTATGAAACAGCGTAGATGAGAATTTATTCAGAGAAAATTTTATGTTAATAAGTGAAAGGAAAAACTCTTACAATTTGCAATACAATGGCCGAATTGTAGAGATGATTTTTCCTTCTTCGCATAGTAAGCACGGTTTTGGTTCCATAAAAATATATTATTCAATCGCTGTTTTCACTGGCTCTCCACTCCAAATCTAAGATGAAGGGATAAAATGTATGAGGGATCAATAGATAAAGAGATGAGGTAGGCATTAAATGCGGGCTTAGTGATGGCGTAAGGCAATTGGTGGAAAATTTGAAAATTGTTTAACGTTCACATTCAGCCGGACGGCAAAATTGTTTCAACATAACAGAAAAGTTGAAGATTAGGATCTTTACTTCATAATATATCTTGTAACTATGATTATTTTTAACAATCAATGATACTAATAACAAATAAGTAATTCACGGCATGACGACGCGATGGTTACGTAGCTAATGAAAATACATTGTTTAAGGATCAGTTATTTATTAACCTCTCCTGATATTTCGGACTTTATACTCTTCTGTAATTAAAAAAAATCTTTAATGTACAAAAATATTGATAAAGAAGATATTTCATATGATTTTATTAAGAAGACGACAAAGTAACAGTATTCTTAAACTGTAAGTGTTGCTGAAATGTTGATATTGTATACGGCATTTAGACAAATTGAATCATATTACTTGACTTTCATATTACCGATAAATTCTTATTATGAGTAGCCCATATGAGCCCACTGCTGGGTATAGGCTTTTCTCATAGATCTCCACGATGATCGACGGTCCATTGTCGAGGCCCTCCTAACAGCTAGGATATACAATAAAGATTCCTACAATAGCCATTCGTTTGTAAAATTCATTAACGCACTGATGCAGGATAATAGTAGAAAGCGATTTAAGTAAAAAAAAGCGGAAAAGTTTATTTGGTAAAATTGAAATAACAGAATGTTCGCGCAAACACAAAACACTTGACGCAAAGTTTTTTAATCAGCGCTACGGGGAAATATAGGACGTGAGCCGCGGGCGTACTCGCTGCTTAAACACTTTCAAACCGGCTGCAACGGATTTTCATAACGGCTGTCACCGCTGCCAGGCATCATTTCCACTGAAAAATCCGACCGAATTGCCTAACTTCACAGAAACTTGTGACTTGTTTTTTTAAATAACATTGAATATTATAGTTTCGCTCGCTGGAAGACATCTCAGTAGATATCGCCTCAACGGCCGTTTCTGCCGTGAAACTGTAATTTGTAAATGTGTTCTCGTTTGTAAGCCGTTGTAGCAAGTGAGATTACTGAGATAAAAGGACTTAATATGTTTTGTCAAAGCGTTGAGCACAATGTGGTACAGTGTACGTCATCTTAACTAGCCCGTAGTTTCACCGCTCGATTATTTACAACATACGATATCTACTACTTTTACACAAATGTTAAGCTTAAAAAATATATAACAATAATGAAAAGGTGGAAACTTCGCTTGCAGTATACAAATGGAAAAGCATCTATTTATTGTAACATGTAATATAAAAGCCAAGTTTGCTGGCAAAGGTATATTGAATTTGTAAATTCTTTACGAATAAAATGGATCTAAAGCTGCAATTTTATTTCACAGGCGGGCGATCCTCTGCAACCCGGACGTCATCGGGCATACTCCAATAAAGGCTTTATTTGAGAACGATTTCTGGGGAACACCGCTCACGGACCTGGGATCACATGGATCGTACAGGCCTTTATGTGTAGCCTCATACCGACTGAATTATGCCTTGAGTGGATTTGAACCATGGAGCTATCACCTTCTTAATATACTATTTCACTCCATCACAACAGCTTTAGTGGTAACAACAGCACGCCGATATATTACCAGCTTACTGCATGCGAGTGGGCAGTGCCGTGGCTGGCCTCAGCTTCGCAGCTCACCCGATACACACAGAAGCTGTTGCTGGTGTAGTTGCTCGGGCGGATCTAGAGGCGTGTAACTTTTTCCTTTTGAGTTTTTTACTTTACTGTGAACATTCTAGAATCCGAAACGAGAATCAAAGGAAACATTGTCGTCATAGCGCTAAAGATAACCTAGCACAACAGCAACTGTCAATTACGGTTCCCATTTTAAGATTCAGCTGTCACGGGTTTATAGATAGGATTGCAACGAATTTACGAAAGTTTCTGAAAGCCAGTAAAATTGGAACGCTAGTGCTCAATGCGTGCGAAGTTGATTCGGGAACTTTGAAGTTGAAACAGTGTCAGTGTAACGGCAGTGTGAGTGCGTATTCGTACGAACTTTTACAGTCGTTTACGTTAGCGGGAACACTTTTGTTTGCAACAGCTGCAACCCTTTGTAAGGAGCCAGGAATAATGGTCGTACCCCTGTGTATCCTCTACGACCTTTTGAGAGATTCACGCAACGATGAGTCGTCTTTAAAGGTGAGAAATTATGTTTTTATTTCAATTATGTTTTAAATAGATTTGCAATCATTACGCTTGTTTTATAATTCATCGACAAATTTAGAGGAAAACTGTGATTTATCCTTTTCTTTTTTTATTGTGATAAGACTTTGCTAATGTTTATAGCGTACGTATTACTCAGGATGATTACAATGGGAATAACCTTTTTCCGTTCTAAATTTGTTGAAAATTAATACCTTTAATTCCTTAAAGACTGAAAAAAGTTTTAATTCAACGTTTGATACTTGATAACAAAAAGTCATGCCACCAAGAGTAATTGTTAGTCACAGATTCATAATAACAATATTTCTTGTTTACAACGAGAAATCAAATATTATTCATACATAATTTTTATTAACGTTGAATCATAATTTATTTTTACAATTATAGAATTTTACGAATATATTAAAAGTTTTTCTATTTGCTGCACTAGGCATTTGTATCGATTATCTTGCCATTAAAACAGTTTCAGCCACGACATAATAGAAAAAAAAATATTGAAAGTAAGGCACTATACTTTTGAAAAACCAATACAAATATTTTAAAATTTACATTTTAAATATTTGTTATTTATTGTTTACTTCTTAACTTTATTATACTAATGAAATTATATTCAATTTTTATAACAACGACCTCTTTATTGTGTCGGGTTTATTTGTCCAGGTAATACATATACAGTTGCTTCCTAAAACTTCTAAGTATAACTTTAACAGGAAACAATCGTATTTACTCAATAACCTGAAATGAGAATATCGCAAATTAAATACGACAAATATTGTACGGCATATATATAGCAATGAAAAGAACATATTCATATTCATTTGCATTAATAATTTCTTTTATTAGTACCGAGTTGTGGTAATATTATCTTTACAAGAATATACGTTGCGAAAGTCCAACGCTTGTTGGTTTTATACAGCGAGGCTAATGAAATCTAATTTTCACGTGCGGGCAGCCATGACAGAGATATTGCGGCTCCAGCGCACGGACTCATTTGCAACTTGGAAATTGACTATCTCACGTGTATACGGGAAATTCGTTACGCTAGAGCGAGATGGATTAATTCACATGTACTACGAATAAATAATCATAATCATCAGCCGAGTGGCCTTGGATCTCTCGTTATGAGAGTACGCTCCAAGTGCAGTGAGAACGTTAAGTGGGCAGTTGTTAGTGTGGTGTTATCATCAATCGATAGATGTCCACTGTTAAACATAGTACTCGCTCAAACAATATGAATACTTGATTTATCTAATGCAAGTTACAACATGGTTAAAATTTGCATATTGTCAGTTAACGAAAATACAAGTATTGGTGGTATGTTTCCGTTGACCAAGACCGTCTAGGCAGCTACCACCGCAACGCCTATTTCTTACACCAAATATTACTGTGCAAACTTTACTGTGTTGCGATTTGAACGGCGCTTTAGCTAGTCAAATTATAGGAGTAACGAGACTCAATATCTTATGTCTCAAGACGAATAGCTCAATGTGATGCTGTATATAACATCCTAACTAGCGCCACATTGTTATAGGAGGGCATAATTGTCATAGGCTGACATCGCGCTGGTGTCGTCGTTTCGTGGTTGGAAAAAATAAAAACTTGTTATTATATAAATAACATTAATATCTCCTAACATTCAGGCGCGAGACATTACATCTTAAATCTTGTTATCGCAGTAATATTATTAACTATAGAACCCTTATAGGCCGCTCACAGAAAGTTTACACCAGATTGCTTTACAACAGCCATCATCGTCATTAACAAAAGTTGGTATTTATTATATCCATGGGTAGTAATACGAATTAGCTTAGAAACCAATATGCCTTTAAGGGACTGTATTGATTTACTGTTATGACATTTAAGGTATTATTCTATCTAATATAGTTATCTTATACAATGTCCCAGTGTAGGTAAAGTTATTCTATATGACTAACAGCAAAGATTCTTTTTATTACAAAATTTGTCTAAATATAAAGAAATTTTATTTCTTTTGAAGGCAAAGATAAAACCAAATATGTTTTATCCATTGCAGATAACATCTAGATTATAATATTATGCTGTAAAGGTACAGTAGTTTAGTACAGTAGAGTTAACTACCAAACGATGACTACAAATTGGTTCTCAGTTCTACCCGTGTCCTTTTAATATATTTTTTTAAATATGACTACGTATTATAATTTGTCTACAACAACAGATGCGATGTTGATGATTTTGTTTTAATGTAAAGTCTACATTATATATTTCTCCCAGTAACAATTAAAAATAAATCACTTTAACAAATATAGGAGAGACTTATGTTAAAGTGTTAATGAAAATATAATTTTAAGTTAAGAACTATAATCTCTAAAATGGTCGCAAACATATTTGATAAATATATTTCATATCTGACTTTGGAAAACAGAAAAGAGATTCTTAAGGTTGCTTAATAAATTCTACAAAGACGTTTATCTCCAGATCCTACTTATCATCTGCTTAAAGTTTTTGTGAGAATTCATTACTATACAATATTAGTTGGTAATGTAAGAGACGGTAGCTGATATTTATTTAAGGGAAGTAAAAAAAAATGTGTGACCATTTAACATATAATTTCACCAACGACCACTTCTCAGTTGGATATATTACTACAGTAACATTTTATTACCATTGCCTTCGAAGTTTATGCGATCTCATGCAATAAAGTGATAAAACAGTTAGCTCCACACAACGTTACCAAATTGGATTGATATATCGACGTGAACAAATAAAACTACCATTAAAAGCATAAACTTGCTGAATGTTTGTTTTTCTTTTTTTACCACGTAATAAAATAGATAAATATGCATTTATTCTTAAACAAATATTAAATGAATAATCGCTTTTCTTTCTCTACGAACAGTAATCGAAAGTAATATTTCCTTTAACAGTAATCATAATTCATACACATGGTATTTTGATATTGGTTGGCGATTATATCGTCAATTAACTAAAGAGAATCTTCTTTTTTTTCTGTTATACATCTTGATAAACATATTTATGTATATTAAATTATGTATTTGAAACACACACTGTGTAAATAAAAATTATAATTTATTCTAAAATTTACTATCAACATTCGTAAATATTAAATTACGTTGCAACTTTCTACTTCAACTTACCCTCATTCCCGCGTCCGTAGTCCAATATATTTCAGCGGTCGCGTAATTTGTGGCTCGTAAATGTTCTGAAATTGGTCATCCCTTTGGTTGAGGTGAATTTATGGCCTCCTCGGTCGGCCTGTCGAAAGGGGAATTAATAAGTCCCTTCTAATGGCAAATGTACCCTTGCCATCTATTTGAATGTTCCCGTATTGCGTTAGAACATTCATCTCTTTGTTAAAATCTTTTTCCTTAAACATAAGCCAATGTATAAGTTAACCGTACACGAGGTTAAATAATCATTGTTCGTTATAAGATTTTTATACAACTATTAAGAAGCTTACTAAACTGTTGGAAATCCATCTAAAGCTTTATCTAGAAACTGAATCTTTTAAATGGAACACCTCAATTTCTCGTGAACAAAATGTCCTCGTGACAAGATTAAGTAATTTTCTATTTCTATTAGTTTTTGGCAAGCATTAATATACTGAAGGAACCTTAACATTAGGTGATCAACCTCATAGTTTCGACGGGTAGTTTGATAAACAAAAGATGTAGAATAAAAGCAATGAAGTTTTAAAGTATACAAACATTTTCATAAAGTAGGTATCAGTTCAATACGCAAGCAAAAGTTTTATGGCCTAATTCTTATTTGTTTTAAAACAATAAGAGGAACCGCTTTTGTATTAAAAGAACTTTCCTCTATCACTGGAAGGAGTGGATAGTTTAACTTATTTTAACTCAAGTGCTCTTTATTTCTTACGTTGCTGACTTTTTATACTGAATAACTTTCTGATTTTAGTTTAATTATTATTTTTTACCATGCTATATCCAATATACGATCAATATTTTTTCAAAGTTTTTAACTTAACATCATTTTTTTCTACGAATTTAAGTTTTTAATAAAGATTTTTATCGTGCAATTATTCTTAGACCGATGGGGGTAAATGAGATTAATCTATTATATTTTAGAATAAACAGGACCATTTCCTGTTTATTCTAAAATATAATACTACTCATTAAATATATCGTTTTCAAATTACATCTTATTCTACAAGCATTTAAAAATATAAGGTAATTAAAAGGTTTCTATATTTATGCATCTAAATTGTATGCTGACAAGGAATAATAAATTATTATAGTTGTAGTGTCATAAACTACATAAGCTACAATAGTAAATATAGAAAATTAATGCCAGTAATAATATGTATAACAAGAATTATATCTGTTCATGAAATGAACACTGTATATCCGTTGTCACTTAGAATTTTATGCTTGCTTATCAATTTTCTATATTAATATTATACACCGAAGAAATTCCCAACTCGATACTGTTTATCACTTGACCGTCTATCTACAGTCAATAAAGGAGTCAATGGGGCTATATGTATGTACATAAGCCGGCAATACTCTAGAAACACAAGCTTGAGTGTTTTTGTTTGCTCCGTTCAAGCTCTATTGCTTTCTGGACTTGATAAATTCGATAATAAAATAGAAAGGCTTTTCACTTTTAAAACGTTAACTCTGTCTACACTTATTTAGACGTAAGACGTACTTTGTCATTATTACCTTATTATTAACACGTTCGCTGGCAACTAGTAGTTAAGTCGTGGGTTAATTGCCCTCTAGGATTGTCTCGAAATTTTTTTAAAGAATAATTTTGTACAGCTGCGACAAAGGTTATATATATATATTGGCCACTGGGAAGTGGAGAAAAAAAATCTGTTGCTTTTTAATGAACAAAAGAGTTATTAATACATTAACAACACATAAAAATAAAATTGGCTTGGGGGCTCTTAAATACGGCTTTCAATGTATACTTGTTTTATAAAAATCTTTCAGCGTCGTATAATACGTAATTATAAGTTTTGTAAGCTATAGAGAAGAACAGCGCCGGTTGTAAATAACATCGCCTGAACGCCTCCTTGTCTTTAGAGAAGAATAATGGTATTTTCTATTTCGTTAGGCCGGCTATGTATAGTTACGTCCGCTCGGACGGCTGCCAGCTGTGCCGAGCTGTCGTCCCACCCGTCCTCGCCTTCGCGCAACATGTAAAACTGTTACTGGAACGGCTCTTAATTTTCTTTTTAACTATTATACTTAGCAATAATTGGTAAACATATTAAATTTCTTCTATTAATCTCATTGAGGACCTTGACAACTTCTACGGAGATGGATGATCACGAACACAAAATCGATGAGATAAAATGATTACAAAAATGTTGCTGTACCCAATTTTTTAATAATTATTAAAAACTCAAATGTATTAAACAAAAAAAAAATACGTTAAAGTAAGACGAGGAGTACGTTCACTTGATGGTAAGTGATAATATTCATAACAATGTGGCGCTAGTCGATATATAGTACATTATGCTCGTCGTCTTGAGACAAGACATTAAGTCTTCTTACCCCAGTTATTTAACCCAGTAAATACAACATGACGTTGTACATTTCCTAGTTAATTTAATTTAAATTATTTATTACTATTTCTCTTTACTTTAGACGAAATAGGATGTTCTGTTTCGTTATAATAATAAACATATTCTAATATAATTTAAAGATGAAAAACGATCGTTTCGCAGTTTTTATAACGTAAAGTATATAGGGAATATAAATTATTTCAAAATGTATAGTATAAGCATGTTACGGCTTTTTTTATAGATTGAATCAGATTTTTAAATATCGAAATTTTTGTGTTCAAATAGGGAACAAATTTATGTATCTCAAATATTATATGATTTTGAATTAAACAGAAATATATAAAAGAAAACAATAATATAAGAAACGCGAAGAACAGGATTAAAATGAACCTTTTTTTTACAAAAATATGGTGCCAATTGTTCTTCGAGAAGTCTTAAATCAAAGCTCTATGAAGTCTCCCTCACTTCCATATTTTCTCACCCCAAGAAAGTTATATAACCGCCGTTGAGCAAATATATGGGCTTATGCGTCATCTTTCCATCTTAATATGGTGCATGAATTATTTCAATTTTATTTCCCCATTTATTAACAATATCGATTTTTTCAACAAAAGTAGACTCGATGGAAAATATTTTTTTGTTTTGCTCGTAATATCATGTGAAATTGAGGTCATGTTCATTTGTCAATTAAAAAAAAATTAATATATCGTACAATTAGTACGACATATCAATTTAACTAAAACCATTAATAATTAGGCTGAAGTAGTTACTTTAGCACATAAAAATGATAGAATTTTTAGTTACAAAGCGAAACAATAAAAACGCATGTAAAAGGCGTTAGCAACTTTTTTCTAAAAATTTCTTCTTTTTTCTAAACCTTTCATTCATATTCAATCAGATTTGATAGACTAAAAAGCCTTGTAAAAAAACATCGATTCCCCTACAAAGAATAATTCGTGAGACCATTAAAATTAAATATTCCAATTTCTATAAAAAAATTGTTAAGAACTTACCACTGACTTAGAAACTTGTTATTGACAAAATTAAATTAAATGCCAAGCATACCACTTGAAGTCTTCCAAGACGCAGAGAAATTTTTCTGCAGAGATTGGACTATAAATAATAATCAATAGCTGTAGGTAATCCCTGATAAGTATTACTTCAGGATATCACCTCCGTCTTTCGGCAAGCGTGGTTGCTGTAAAGTACTCAAAACAATAATTATACATTGAAGCAACGCTATAAAATCCGTGAAATTTATTTACATTAAACGTAAAATATTTGCTTAAATATAAGAAATCGTTAATTTATTACAATTAAAAGTTCCAAGTTGTAAATTGCGAACAAGGGGCACTTTGCATGTTCTTAACAATTGCAGCTTTACGTATATTTCTATTATATATATTCCTAGCTATTCAAAAGACGCTAGGAAAGAAACAGGCGGCGCAAACACAAAAGAGCGGAAACGAGCAACGTTGAAACATAGCCTTTAATAAACGTCCTGTTCCGATCTTTTTAGTTCAAACTGACGCTCTTCCTTGACGCCAATACTAAAATTAAATCTGTACATGTAACTTCGTGTAAAAGCAAAAGAAGATTTTCATTCTTAATGTCAGGGTGTGTAAAGGCACAAAAAAATAATGGGACCCAAGCCTACCTCACCTGCTCTTAGTGGACCCTGCTAATCAACGAACCAGGCTCTGGCTTCTACCAACCCGTATTAGGTCAGAGTGGTGGGAAATAGCCCATACCCTCCCGTATGAACCCTTACAAATGATTACTAGTGCCCGACGGTACCGGCTACCTACTTGACTGTCGACCGATCAATTTGGAGATCTTTGGGAGGAGCCTATGTCTAGCAGTAGACTTCTATTGGCTGATGATGATTCTAAATGTTAAATCAAAAATTACACTTAAGTTAAAATATAAACGTCTTGGTTAGATGAACCAGTACATCTTATAAATAAACCTAATAAACTCCTTGAATGTGGCAAAAAGTTCATATCTTTACGCCGAAGAAAATTTATATTAAATAATTTGTTAGCCCTTACCCTTCCGTACAGCGGAGAATATTAAAAAAAAACTGCCTAAAATTTTTTTTATCTTGTATGACGCAATTTTGAGTATATCCGCCAAATAACGAAGTTATTTAGGAAAAGATAACAAGAGTGTAAAACCTTCTCTTCAGTGATAACTATTGTGGTTTTTTTTTTAATTAGTATCCTTATTTTATAGACGTATAGTAAACTGATATAAGTTATTTATATTTGTTTGTGCGATTTAAAATAAGGGATGTTCCTTTTTTACACACAAACTACGGTTGATACTAGTTTTCTAAGTTGATTAAAAAGTTAGTTTAAAAAAAAAGAATGACCTGAATTTTGTATAAAAATATGAAAGAATAACTGAAGTTTAAAATGTATACATCGTTTCGTGTAAGGTAATAAGATTATTACTTACGAAGGCAACTCGAGCGCAGTACAGTGGTAAATATTACAGGAAAAGTGGCTCTTCTGTTTCCTGTGACCTGTACCACCATAATGCGTTTGTAAACCCGCATGAGAAGCGTCAGGATTGAATGTACAGCGTTTTCATCATTCGGACATAAATGATATTTTAAATTAAGATTTTTAATCCTTGGTTTGTTATGAAATTTGATGCTTTAATGGTAACAGGTTTTTCCGGGCAGAAGTTACCTGGACAGGTATTACTGTATGTCCTGTCACCAAGTAATATTGGCTTGGTGTTGTAATTGCTGGGCGTTTGTGAGGTTCTATTGATATGGTGATATTATTTTTAAATTCAAAATGTTTGACTTTGGTACGTCAATCGTATAAACTAAAACAGTTTCTGATTATAAACAAAGTCAAATAAAATAATTACTGATGGTAGTGTCTTTACTGACGGAGACCATCTGGCTACGTTACATAGCAGCTCCTATTTCTGCAGCCAAACAATTATGTGTAAATATTACAGTGTTCCGGTTTAAACTGTGTTAGAGCTACGAAAACTACTGGGCTATAGAGGTTTAATATCTTATGTCTCATGACGACGAGCACAATGTGATGTAGTGTACACCATCTTAACTAGCGCCTCTTTGTAATAGTTGGGCGCATCAGATACATGAGGGTAAGCCATCAGGTGAACGTCCTTCTCGTTTTGTTAGTTAAATAAAATTCATCATCATTAGCCGATAGATATCCTCTGCTGGCATAGGCCTCTCCCAAAGATCCCCACATACAGTAACTATGGTCTCTAGTACGGCTGGGCACTAGATATTGTTGTATGTAGGGGTTTGTATGAGGGGATTTGGGCCATTTCCCTGTCGAATGTAGGGGTTCGTATGAGAGGATTTGGGCCATTTCCCACCACGCTGGCCCAATGTAGGTTGATGGGAGTCAGATTCTCGTTTGTTAATTAGCAGGGTGCACCACGAGCAAATGAGGTCGACTTGGTGAGTTGTAGTGCGGGAACCCCATGAAATAAAAATAAAAATTTATTATAGTTTGTGGTTATATATATTATCCAGCACCTAATTGTGATCGCCAGGAACATCACTGCCTATTAATCTGTTACATGTATTGTTCTTTAGCGACCAAAAAGGCAACAAACGAAATATAAACGTTATGTTAATGTATGACCGTTGCATTTATCACCGGCTGCATACATTGTTTATGTATGAGTTGAGTAATGCGTTTTATCGCGGCATTTCCAACAGTCGTTGTGCAGGAAGCCAAACGGAACAGATAAATATAAATTTTTATATCCGAATGCCACGATCATAAGCATCCCACACTCGCTGTGACATTCATATTCAGATTCATGTGAAATTTCAATTATGTATCGTTTTTCAAACTAAAAGAGCGGACATAATGTTATATATCTCGGTTGATATTAATAAAGGAAATAAACTTTATTTTAGTTTTTACAGGCGATGGTTCACTGAAGCTCTGCGCTGTAGTCTCAGGCTTTTTAGTATAGGACTTAGATCAGCTTTACCTATCATAGAACGCGATTAAAAGCGTTTTCGGGTTCGTGGGCTTTGAAGTGGGAGCCTATTAAGCGAGCCCGGGGTGAGCGACAAGTACGAGGTGGTCTTGTGTTTGTCGTAGCAAAGAGAATGTTCTGAGGATGGGTTGAGGCACTCCCCGGGATGTGGTTAGGAGCAATTAAGGTTTGAAGGTTATTGTAGCTAGTGAAATTACTGCGGTAATGAGATTAAACTACAGGTTGTCTCATCGACAAACACAATAACGATCTTTTTATTATCCTAATTTACGCCTCACAAGAGCAAGCGTATCACTTACCATCAGGTAAACAATCTGCTTGTCTTGTCGCTTCATGTAATAATAAAGGACGGATAAAAAATAGACAGACGGAAAACATTCCCGTGTTATACATATTGTTATATATATTACACACCCAAATAAAAGCTAACAACAACTTAACATATTAAAAAAAAATATGTGGTACAAATATAAATTTATTAAGGAGAATTTTCAGCCTACAGAGTTTCTTAATCTAAAATTGATAGGAACGACTGCGGACAAAGTTGTGAATAGTACCTTAAGTTGGAAACGTAAGAAAGTCGATCCTTTCCTTCAACACCTGTGTAACGTAACGCCTCGTTGATAACGCCGCTAGTTCCTGGGGCTGAACATCGGAAGTAAGACGTATAGTAACTTTTTACTGAAATTTTCTAAAGGTTTTATCTTGAAAAGCTTTTTTCCGTGCAAACTAAAGAAGTGCTTGTGGAAAAAGAGTTTTGAAAGATTCCTATTTTTTTTTTTATTCTTATTAAATATTTCAATATAAGAAAATATCATAATTTAATTTTAGCAAGTGATATGGTGGCCATGTAATAAGTACGATTATGTAGAAATTCTTATACTTTATCTGGGGCGAGGTTAAAGATGAAGTGGTGATAGCTCAATTCCAAGTGTGATGTGTTTCTAGCTATATGACTCAGATATGAACACTAACGAGTTTGAACGACCGGTAAAGGAATTTTTGAGCTTTTAAACATCCTTCATCTGCTAAGCCGCTCCTTGCTATAGACATAGATTAAGGTCTATACTCCAGTATTGTGTGAGAAGGGTCAGACCATTAACTTTGCACCTATAAAATGTTTAGGTTATTTAATATTGTATAAAACTAGGTATAGATAATGAACGGATTTGAGCTTATAAACTCGTCTTACAGCAATCTAATATACTCGTATTTCCTTTTGAAGAATGTGAGCGTGTTTTTACATACATATATAGTCTGTTAATTTAATGTTACAGAACGTAGGTATGATCTCGCAAAAGTTAGAGTAAACGAGCATAGCAGACATTAAATCGGCGCTGGCGCGAAGTTGTTACCAGCTTTATACTGTAGGCGTTTCCTTCCTTGCCTTTTGTTTTGCAGAAAATGCCGAGATACGTGGAACGGGATACAGTAATTTAATACACGTTTACATTATCACTAAACTGAATATTATTACTACTGTAAAAAGAAACGTTTAATTTAGTTTCCTCATTACTCACAAACTTACAGGGCTTGTTAAAGCTTGGTGCCTGAAAAAGTAACTCTCCTTTTTAATCATTGCCGAGTACTTACACTAATAAGTTGCACGATTGACATGGTAATAATGAGAAAACTTCGCGACTCTCGTGATCATGAGTAATGTTTCCCGTAAAGAGTTAAAGGAAATATAACTAAGAAATAAAAATTACCACATAATTGATTAAAGGTAATATCAGTGTCTTAAAAAATTACAGTGGTGTGGTATAAGAAAAAAAATCTTTTTTTTTGTATAATTCACCTCATATAAACGTACGAAGGTTTCGATTTAGGTTAGAAATAAATATTTTTTTTACTTAGTTTTTATAACTGTGAATATTTCTTATTAATCTTTAAAGTACTGTTGTATATGCCTAAAATAAAGTATATTTTTTTTTCTCACAACTTTGAGACATTCAAAACTTCCTCATAACTTAATTATCAGATGTTTAATACAAGTATATTTAAAACTTCCGTACCATATTCCCGCAGGTATTAATTAAGACATTGCTTCTTTTCATCTATTATTTTTATGATCTATGCTGTTAGTGTATTATTATTATTATGATGTTTTGTACCAATAAGTGTATTTTTTATTAGGTACCACAATAACTATGAAAATTTTTATAATAATAGTAAACGTTAATTTGTATCTAAGATTTCAGTTCCAATTTTGTCCAATTTTGATGATTATTTTATGTTTAATATAGTACTTTTCAAAATTGATACCGTAAAAATCATATAAAATATAACCATAGTAATAGCAATAATAAAATATTGATTTAGCAAATGTGAATAATTTCTGCTGAAACTGTATTTTTTATATTTATTTTTGAACGACTATTCTGATTTCATAACAAAGTATTATTACGTATATCATTGAATTTGCAGAAAATGTCTCGGAGTATATATATTAGGTGCTCTGCCGTACTCAGGAACGAAATCCATTAGGTAATAAAGTAAAATATAATTAAAAGATGAAAATAAACTAGTATTAATTGATGATGTGTGGGATGGTAAACTTTTTATATATATTATCATGTAAGTAATGCACGTCATTACACTGATTTAATTATTCACTTATTCAAATAGATTCAATCAAGTAGTACTTATCTCGAGTAAGTAAAACTTAATGACAACAAAATTATAAAGTTTATAAGTTTTTATCAATTTTTCTATTCAATTTTCGAACAGAAAAGAATAGATAAAATACAATTACTTAAAAGGAACTCGACACTGGCGTCCCATTTCTCTCTCGCGTGCTACAGAAATAGGTTCGCCGTTCTCTTCTCTACACAAGAGCTGCTGCTGGTGCCGCCCCCTCTCCTAGCCCCACCCTTTAGTCTCCGACACCGTCGGTGCCACCAACAATGACCTCGTATTTCAGACGGAATTGCTCAAACACGGAACAGGGAAAACATAGAATAGTCAAGAAATGTGCTAGTCTATTTTACACAATATCTACATACGTGTAACGTACCTCAACGGTCTAGCTTCTGTAAAGTCTAGAATATATATTGTCTTTCTTCGACAACTTTGTGCCGAAAGAATCATTTGTTGTAATATTAAACCACATACATAAAAAAAACTGTAATAATTAATAAGGTTATACATTAATTTAACAGATAAGGAAGAGTGGGTCCTCGGTTCACCGACTTAATACGTTATGTATGACGCACATCTTTTCACTATATAGTCCAACTTGAAGCTTCTTTTTTATTACAATGAGTATAAGTTAAAGTTCGTACGACACAAAACTGAATATTATAACGAGCAAGTATTTCTGATTAGAAATAAAACAAATTGATCTTAAAAAAAAATATTGATTTGATAAATTAACTGGATAGCTAAAATATATATAGTCAATAGATAACTAACAAAACTGATATAAAACAGTTATTCATTGAGGCGGAAAACTAAAGATGATTAATTTCCGATAAACAAGTCCAAAGAAAAACATCTTCAATGTTTGTTATTGATGTATTTAAGTTGTATGTTTAACTTATAAGAAAACAAAGTTATCTAGGAAGTTAAATAACAAAAATTGATCTGTCGGTCCACATATCTCTGTATATTTGAAATTAGATGATAAACGCCAATTATAACCAAAAAATATATTATGATATATAATTTATGGTGAAGTAAATAAAACAGTTTTTTTTTATCATATCATCATGCTCAGCTGATAGAAGTCGGCTGCTAGATCTCACCCAAAGATCTCCACATCGAACGGTCATTTCTTGTCCTCATCCAGTGACTTTTTGCGATTTTCACCAGATCCTCGGACGCCCTTGTGGGGGGCTTCTCAACACTACGTCTACCGGTACTCAGCCGCCACTCAAGGTCCTTACTGTCCTATCGGCCGTCAGTCCTTCGAGCAATGTGCCCTACCCACTGTCACTGAAGTCTAAAAATTTTTCCCTTAGTTCTTCCGTCATATATCTTATACAAATACACATCTGAAATTTTCGATTTGTTACATATATATTTTTTTTAACTTAATTCCTGTAACTATAAACATTTACTATTAATCATAAAAATTTAGTTGTATGTATTCATAGTTACAAATTTTTTTCTATCCTCACGTTTTTATACATTTTAAACTTTTTCATGACTCAATTATCAAATGTTTAATACAAGTATATTTAAAATGTCCGTACAATATTCCCCGCAAGTATTAATTTAGAAACAGCTTGTTTTCAACTTTTATTTTTATTCGCTATAATTTAACGAGCATTATACACGAAAGTTCAAATATACATCGCCTGGTCTATACATTCCTTCCCTACCGTCAACTGCCTTACAAAAATTTAAGGGTCTGTTTTATTTATAGGTTTGACCCACATACTTTTCCAATTCCTGAACAGCTATAATTTAAATGAATTTATATTCTTCTGATAACTATTTCTACGTGGCAAGTAACTAACACATTTATTTAACTTAACCCAAAATTTAGTACTTTTTTATTTTTATGTTATATTATATCATACTTATTGAACAGCAATTGTGATCTTGTTTAATAATTATTGAAATCTAATTAACAAATCTATTTTTTGAGTTTATTAGTTTTTTAAGTAATCAATATATACACATATTTTTATTACATTTGTTTGAACTATTTGATATCTATCCAATATACAATTATTATATATAAAGAATCATATATATCATTTTTATGTATTATAAATGAATATATGATTATAGCAACGTATCTTGTAAGATATTATCATCATGTTTCATTATGTAAATATAAAAAAACATATATTTTTGCCATAATTTTATTTAATAAATAACTTGCCTACTAATTTCGACATTAAAATAAGATTATAAGCATTCACATTGCTCATAGTTACAAAAGTAAGGAATACACGAGTGAAATAGTTTCTTTTTTATTAAGTTACATATAATGCAGCTAAACCTCGGACACTAGAGTTTACTAAAGACAATCAGAACAGACGTGCCCTGGCGTAGATAATACGTCCACTCAGTAAATAAAGATACACCGAGTATTTACAGTGACATTCAATGTCAATAGAATGTTCGCTTTGTACCGACTCAGGGAACAAACAAAGGTAATCCCCACCGTCACGAGATATTCTCTGCGGGGTGGGCACTGGAGTCACTCTTAGTCGGGTGAGCTTCATTGATTTTATCTTGGTACCTTACAAACGATTGTTTTCAACCAGGATCACATTTAATTTCCTAAAGATAGGTATTTGAAAAAAAAAATGCTATAATTTTTAAACAGTTTTGAAAATTAACCAATGGTTAACCACCTTTTTTTTATTCAATTAAGTGACGAGACGAGCAAGACGTTCACCAGATGGTAAATAATACGCCTGCCGATATCAACGTGGCGCCAGTTAAGAATATATATCCGGCATCACTTTATACTCGTCGCACTGTAACATAAAATGTTGATTCTCGTCACCCCAATAATTGCACTAGTTACAACCCCCATTTAAACGGGGACATAGTAATGTTTGCACAGTACTGTTTGACGGCAGAAATAGACGCTGCGGTGGTATCTACTTAGACGGTCTCCGGCACCGGAGACCTACCACCAGTAAACCTCTTAATATAAAAGACAACGCTCAGGAATTCACCTATTGCTATTGTGTTTGGTCCATTTAAAAAAAAAAGGATTACATGAGATATTTACTTAACGTTATAAAGATCGTCCAATACATTTATACTTGTAATATCCATTTTAATAATGAGTTTTAGAAGTTTAACATTTCGTGCATTAGATATTCCGAAGACCATGTTAAATACTCGTTGACGACGTTTTCAAGGGAGGCTGACAAATGAGGTGCTATTCGCAAGGCGAGGATGGTAATGTCAGCCAGCCAGTACATTTTCCAAATAAGCGTCCCACTGACGTCTAGGCTGAGTTCGCCCGCTTATTTCATTAGTCGTTTGCTTTGACCTGAACTACAGTTAACGTAATAGACAGACTACAATTGGATTGTCTTGCTTATTCTACTGTACAAGTGGAGATAACAGCGTTAGATATTGTTGACTACCATTATTGATCATCGTTTATTAATAAATGATAACTAAAAAGTCAGTGATATTGCAACTTGTGCGCTAGAATTCAATCATCATCATCAGCCGATAGACGTCCACTGCTGGACATAGACCTCTCCCAAAAATCCTCTCATTTATTGGTCTAGCGCTGCCTGCATCGCCGGGCACTAGGGATCACTTTTTGTAAGGGTTCGTATGGCGGGGACCTGGAGCCGTTTCCCAATTAGCTGGCCTAATGCGAGTTCGTGGGAGCCAGTCTTGTTTATTGATTAGCACGGTGCACCATGAGCAGATGAGGTTGACTTGGATACCGTGAGCTATTGTTCGGGATCCCTGACAATAAGTTACAACTGGGTCGGTCTAATGTTCAGCTGTGGATGGTGATAGGCTGAAACCATGAATACGATGAATGATAAGTGATCTTGCTTTCTTATATTTTAATCATTTATCGTAAAATATATTTGACGATGTTCGCCCGAGGGATCAATATTTTTGTAATCAACAATTGCAAAAAGGAGGCTAAGTTTGTTTATTCGTTGAATATTATAAAGTGAATTACATGTAGTCTTTAGTGCTTCCGTTAACATGAAGACATCTAGTATAAATTTTAATAAGTGTTGCTGCTAACGCGAGATTGCATGTATGGTGCGATAGCTAATTTTTGTTGCAAAAATTTTTTGTAATTAACTATTTAGTTTTCTTATAGATAAACTGCCACTTTATTTGTCCTGATAACCATAACAATGGGATATTCTAAATTCTAATCGAATTCAATGTATTAAGTATTGTAATAAATAATAATGAGCAGCTCACATAGTGGGAACATAATGTTGTTGGGACTCAGTGTTTCCTTTCATACGGAGAGAGACAAGGCCACTGGTTCACCACGCTTGCCAAACACGGGTCGGCGGAAGTCAAAATGTCCATGACAGATCTTGGAATACATTTGTTTCCCTACAATGTTTTCTTTCATAGTTTCTGAACATTTTATTACTAGGTTGTTGGTACAATAAAATACGGTGATATTTTGTAGTCTGTATCTAAGTCAAATCCTTATGCTCTACTTGCTGCTTTAGTCGTAAATGACAGGCCGTTGATCCGGGTCCACGCGCCCAACGTTAGATAAGCTGTAATAGTCGAATGGCTTGCAGCGCTGTCATCGTCATGAATCGAGAGTCGTAACTGAAAATATTCTCATTCTTATTGTATCAAGTTCGTTTATACATAAATACAGCTTAATTTTACTACTTTAAAATTACTGTCCATAAATAGGTATATCTGTTATAGCTTTTTAAAGGTACACATTCTTCTTTTTTTAGCATTTGTCCCATCTTATGGCAAGGTCTGTTTTCTTGAAAACACACAATGAAATCTTTAAAATAATTTTGATACTTATACCACAGTTTTCATAATTGTAAGTTTTACCAGTTTCGCAATTTTAAAGATAGGAAAACTTTAACATTTTTGGTTCAACGCTATAAGGTCTCCGGGTGTAAATTGTGCTGGATATTCGAACCGACGTCGTTAGCGCTGCACAAAGGTTTCCCCAGGGCCAAGCCGGGCTAGGACGCGGCGGCCACCTTCATAAATCTTTTCCTCCGGCTTCACGCAACTAACAAGCCAACGGTGTACTTTCAACTTGTGTCGATTCAATCCCTTAGCTAGTAAATAACAGCGAAAACTTCCACAATAACACGGCCCTAAACGTATTAAAATACTCGCCGTTACGAACTAATCGAGCTTGTAATTGAGTTGGCGGCACTCAATACACTTTTAGCTTCAAAACTTTTTAAAAAAAAATCGATGTTTTTTTTTCAATTTGTCCGATCTAATTTCTTCTAAATGTTTTCACTATTGCAGTGCAGATTATAAATAAAAAGTACCCTTAACTCTCTACTTGGGCGAGAAAACTCTCAGTCTCGACAGCGGGAACCTTAAGATCGCTCTTAGTTATAAGGCATAAATAACAGTAAATGAATATATTTAAATATTTTACTTTTTGATCTTTCCAACATAAAACTTACATATAAAAAGCTTACGTATAAAAAGAAGAATGAGTACTTAGAGTGATAATGCTGCGTTGCAGACAATGGAGTTTTCATTCTTTTTCCTTTACAATTATCCATGTAGGATGAATTAGATTCCTTTGAAAAAGCTGGTAAATGGTGCATAGCAGAATCGTGTAGGAAACTACTTTCATGATAGTGAGCGGCGATTTGAAAAATGCCTTTTACCGCAAAAAAGGATAATGCGGACCATTTTATCACAGTGAAGATAATAATCATTACCGGTTTAGAAACAGTCAAACTTCCGGTATTATAAAACGTGAACATACAGATATTTTTAACAATGGTATTTTTCCTATGAAAATTTTATTTTCTATTAATTCTTAATAAAATTAAAAAAAATAAAAACACTGTTATTAAGGTCAGTGGTGGTAAAAAAGATATTTTTGGGCAGAAAGCAGTAATTTTATAGTAATTATGAACGATGAGAAAAAAATAAAAAACATTTTGTCATGTTGTATTCAGCTGCCTGACAGATATTAACGAATATTTTTGGTCAAACGATCAATCAATCTCGGTAAAAGTTTTTCTTTGAAGTCTGTGGCCTTTTAAGAGAAACTTACTATGAAATCGTACTTTTCATAAGACTTTTATTACTTAAAATTCTCTAAGGATTTGAAGACTTATGAAATATCTATATAATTATAATAACAGTACAGCTATCATAAATATAACTTCTGTGACCTGATGTACAGAATATATTTTACTTATATTAGGCCGGTTATTCATCATTTATTGTTGAAAACAGAATTAATATTATAGATGAGATTTTTTTATATAACATAGAATGCTTAGATAATACATGGTTATTCTAGAATCAAGTCTTAAGACTTGCATTGAACGTGAATATTACTTGTAGCTTTACATTGACTATATAGTCTATTCATTTATCCTTTATGGTTTTTTTCAGGTTTTTGATTAATCTTTATTATATTAGTTAATTTTGTATATATTATAATTTGATGAACATTTTAGTATTATTGCAATATTCAACAAAACAACGTATCAAACGAAGAGGTCTCTATTACCTGAAATTTTCTAGAAATGTATGATATTGCACTAAAATTACTACATATGCTTCAAGCTTGAAGTACACTGTAAAATTATGTTAGTTAACATAACGAGACCTAAGTTTTGTGTTTCAAGGGTACAAGCGTAATATAGCGATTAATATTCTAACAAGGCTAGTCAGTTAAATAAAGGATAGAAACATCTGAAAAATTATCTATATGTAATGGATTTTTCTAGTGATGTATGAAGAGTAGATCAAAGTAGAATATGTTTAAGTTTATGCATTTTTAAACTAAGATCCTTTCGTAAGAAGCCAACATCAATCACCTATTATCGTATTAAAAGCCTTCTTCTATTTTTTTTTGTTCCCTTAAAAGCGTAGTTAATAAATAAGATAACAACTATGTAATAAAATATTTTAACAGAGTTTCTCGTTGTTTCAGTATCGATGGCGAAGTGTTTTTGCTCTGGGAACCGGTGGCTGTATATTACTGTACTGGAGGTTAAAATTTAAAGGAAACCCGTCGCCTTTCGCAACCGCAGATAACCCTACTGCGAGAGATCCCTCTTTTTTTACACGACTTTACACTTTTGCCTATCTGCCAGTTTTTAATTTTTTTCTTCTTTTGTACCCGTTTCATTTAAGTTTTGACTAGTCTATGGACTCTATACCACGTATAACGTCAATTTCGGACCCTAGAAATATTTTTACTATTTTGTTCTACTTAGTTTTATCCAAACTTACATGGCGAGCATTTCTTATGCATTTGAAAATTTTATATGACAAGAAGCTTAAATATTACAAGAAGCCAGGTATTAAGAACAAGCCTAAATGGAATTACAACTGCAAGAAAAATGTAAAAGTATTTGATACTGACAGAAGGAATATGATAACTAATAAAGACATCGCAACCAAAACAAGTATTTGTCCATGTAACGGTTGCAAACACTCACTGGCAACCGAGCATACGACAGTTTGTCGAACGGTCAACAATAATAACACAGTGATGCACAGCTCAACGTGCGTATGTGCAAAACCACAGGAAAAACTAAAAACACAACTGCCCAAAAAGAACATATATAATACCCCGAAAGCGGCCATGATAATATTTATAGCATTTATGGTGCTACCCTTCGTGCCAGTTTGCAATATTCTCTTCTATGTGGGTTTTGTTGTGGCAGAAAGAGTGCTTTATATTCCCAGCGTTGGATTCTGTTTATTGCTTGGACTTGGAGCAGGTGCTTTGATGAGAAATTGGAACTGGAATGAAGTGCGCTGTAGAATTTTCATGTTTGCACTAATGGTCTGTTTATTAACCATGTGCGGGTGCACCCTGCGCAGGAATCTAGATTGGCGTGATGAAGAGAGTCTTTTTAGAAACGCTCTACATATTAATCCTCCAAAAGGTAAGTCGCTTTTTTATTCCGCATTATCATAATCAGCTGACAGACAGCCACTGCTGGATATTGGCCTGCCCCAAAGATCTCCACATCGGTCGGTCCTGCACTACCCGCATTCAGCTGCTTATCGCGACCTTCACCAGATCGTAGGACCACCTAGTGGTGTACTTTTTATTATTATTAGATAAAATTTAATAAAACTTTATTGTGGGTGTATTAATTGTTAAAAGACTTTCAATTCTGGTTAACAACGTTTACAAAATTTTTGTGTTGTTTCTCATACATTCATATAAGATATGACATGTATGCTATCATTATAGGAATTTGCGTGATAGTTACATAATATTATTAATTTCATCGAGTAATTCACTGAGAATTAAGTTTCCCCTTAAAAGAATGATTCATTAATCATTTGGGGAATCACGTCGAGTTGAAAACTTTTAAATTATTACAATTCGCAATGTTTTCGTGGCATAACAAAACGAGTTCAGCCGGCAATATAAAGTTTGCGCGCCTGTTATTTTACTCAGTGCCTTACCCCAAAAGTTTGTTTGGAGTACTTCCACGTTCTCTTTAAACTAAGACACAATTAATTTGTTTGAGAGACAGCTACAAACTACCTGTTCGCGTCGCGTCAGTTCGTCAAAGTTGAAAAGAGCCCGTCGTCGTGGCAGGAGCAAGGACTCCCACTGAGTATCTACTTGAGAGCTTTTAATGTATTCACTGTTTCCACTCACAGTAAGATTCTTGACCTTTCTAGGACGCCATTAAACATGCATGTGTATAGCACCCCCAAGGGAGACCGGCCCAAACCCGTGTTCACATTACAAACTTTTGCGCAAAGGGAAAAGTTTTACCTGATGGTTCTCATTTTACTTCAGTTCTCGACCCGACTTGGAATCGCAATTTATATTATTTCATTTCGTTTTAAAATAGATGTAAATAAATGTTTTTATTATAAAGAATACCTTTCCTGAACCTTTATGAATATTTCATTTACCTTTATTTAAGAATTAGAGTTAAATTTATCAATTTTACATTATTTAAATACAAGTTACGCCAAGACATGAAAATTTATTAATTTTCCAAAATTATGAACTAATGCACAATTTTATCATAGAGATGAAATCTACGGGTATATTTATAAAATTTGATAAACTGGAATTCTTAGACATACATATGTATATGTATAAGCCAAATACTAGGAGCAAAAAAACTTCAATAGAGTTTTAAATCAATGTAAGTTATTATTCTCGTTCAGTAAAAAAAGTCGATAAGTGTGTTATAAAATCATCTAAATAACTAATCACATCAAATAGGACATAACATACTTATTTGGTTAATATACAAGTTTTATCCTGTTACGAATAACTATTATATAAAATTTCCGCTTTAGCCTTTACTATTTTAACCGACATTTAGTTTAGAATAAACTTTTTATAGAAATCGAAATCTTCTGTTTTCACCTCGCACTAAAAGCTAATTGGATCCAATTTGTCCCAATGGGATATTCGAAACAGACCAATCACAAGCTGTCCTTGCTACAAATTGGTTTGGGTACCAGTTGAGTCTGCCGTTTTATCGAAACAAACTTTTGTTGCGATAACGAATGTATAGGAGCTACAAGTGATTCGTATTCCATCCTTTTATGTTGTTTATTTCGTAACAATAAACAGTTAATGAGCAAACTTTTCACTCGTGTCCTTCTCCTCCCTTTTCACAAATAAAAACTGCTCGTTGTCATTATTATACATCCCCGTAATTTCAAAGTACGTCATCCCCTCTTCGTTACTTTCGCGTGACTTTTGTCGTCAGAATGTCTGCAAGACCATTACCTCCAGCACTAATTATACAACTACATCAAGATACACGAAGTTTCATAATTATTTTCTGTATTTATTGTTATATATTTTTAATATTATTATCTAAAGTGAACATTATTTTATATGCAAGAATATTTTACCGATTATACATTGTTTTAGAGATGCTGTATAACATTTTTTCAATCTATTAATGTCCCCTGTTAAACATAGGTCTTTTAAATTTTGGGAGTCATTGCAATGTTCGGAATACAAACGCCTTATGTTCCTAAAGATCACAAGAATGTTGCTCTTTTTTTCTGGCGTTATAACATTAAACACCTTGTATATCATAATGAAAGTGATATTGCATTGGGGATATCTTGACCCCTTTCCCAAATTGGATTATATTTAAAATACTGTACTCCTTCAGAGTGTGATTAAAATGATTTTTACCTAGATGTTGAACGGTAGGACTTCATTCCAACACGAGAGATATTATCAACATGGAATACTCCAGTGTGAGGTTTAGTTTTATCGACTTTATCCTAACCTTGGTCTAACTCTACAAGCAAAGGTTTCGAGAGATTAGAATCGTTAACGTCAGTAACCAGCTTTGCACTATCATATCTGATAACGATGTATTTAATCCGAGGTGTTCTCCTCTTTTACCAACTAAATATAAAGGGTTTAACTTGTGAGTTCGGTAAATAGTTTTGATCCTTTTAAGTGTTTGTAAATACAATAATATACACACGGAATAGATAAATTAGAAATGTTGAATGTTATTCAATATTTATGTTATAATTGTATTGAATCGTGACATAAATCCAATGTTCATATAAGCTTTATTAATGTAACATAGTAATTATTTATTTACATCGAAATAAATTTTCCGGAAATGTAAATAAATTTATTTCTTCACGGCAACCCCTAGTCGGTGTTTAAAATTGAATTTTATAATTTTATTCCTCTCTTCTGAAATTAAGGTTCTTCGTAAGCGAAATATGAAATAAAATATGCTGACATCAAAAGAGAGGTTAAAGCATTTAAATACTATTAATATAATTGACATGTTTTCTAAAATAAAAGTTTTCGCTTCTGTCTCATAAATATAATTTTAGATTTATTATAGAAATAGTGCAGCTTTATGATAGGTCTTAAAATATGATACACAAACTCGGAAACGTTTGCGTCGGAGAATAATATTTTAGCATATTACATTATTATTCTGTTTATTTTAGCATACGGCAACCTAGGCAGCGTACTGACCACACAAGGGAGGCTAGAAGAGGCGGAAGTTGCTTTCTGGAGAGCACTGAAATACAGACCAAACATGGCCGATGTGCACTATAATTTGTAAGTACATATTTCCTGTACTTATTATTAAATATAACTTGAAAATTTTGATTCTGAAGATATTATTATCGCAGTCGACTATTTACTTTATTTATATAAGTGTGTCAATGAAGTAAGGTTCGGAACCTTTGTATGTATTTGCAATTGGAAATAATGTGCAACTCTCGTAATGACTTCAAGTAACAAGATCTCATCCTCTCATCTTCTGATGATAAGTACAATGTGCAGTGTATACCATCTTAAGTGTGCGCCATATTGTCATAGGTGGGTGTACTATTTACCATCCAGTAAACGTACTGCTTATCGATTCCTTGAATTAAAAAATATTGGTATAAATGTAAAATGAGTTTTCACACATTGTTGCCGAGTTAACGAATTGTAAATAAAGTTAATGATTACTATACTATCATGCAATTATAATTCCCAAAATATTAAACCAAAATCATGAACTACCGCTTAATTAGATAAATTGAAGGATTGAATTAGCCCTCACTACTACCACCACTGGCTTGTGATTCAATTATTAATAAAGCACACCATTAGAAGACTTCAATACACAGTGAGCTCATTCGGAGTGGTAGGTCTCTATTGGTAGACTCCCTCTAGGTATGTATCACCGCAGCGTCTATTTTGCTGTCAAACAGTGCTTTATAAACATTACTGTATCGGTTTGAAGGGCGCTGTTGCTAGTAATATTATTGGGTAACGAGATATAACATTTTGTCTTGTGGCGACTAGCACAAAGTGGTACTGTGTATAACATCCTAACTAGCGCCGTGTTGTTATAGGCCTGCGTATCACTTACTATCGGTAAACGTCCTGCTTGTCGCGTCGTTTTGTAGAATAAAAAGAAAGTAGATCGAGTGACCTAAGGACACTGTCACCTCAGTCTCCTTATGGCAATCATCATCATCATCATCATCATCATTATCAGCCGATAGACATCCACTGAGGGACATAGGCCTCTCCCAAAGATCCCCACATCGATCGATCCTGCGCTGCCCGCATCCGGCTGCTTTCCGCAACCTTCACCAGATCGTCGGACCACCTGGCAATGGCAATATGGCAATGGGTATTAGAAAGCAATCGAAACATCTGACGACAACTTAAGTTGCATTAAATATATTAGTAAAAATTGATTTAAACAATCAATTTTCAATTTGTATATAATGTATCTACAGAGGCATCGGTTCGATTCGTGAAATAAATAACCGCCGGGGAATCCCCTGTTGGAATTACGAAACAATCAATAGGCGCGCAACACGACTGGTTGTCCCATTAATTTGCCGAGGCACCGAGTTCTTGAATTAATCGGGTACGCTACTCTCTATCCCGCCACCTAAGCGGCGGGTTTCCCTGCAGTTTCACAAATTAACGTCAACCTATCCATTCCTATAATGGGAAAATGCCGTTGGATATTCTCTTGTTCGGTCCGCTAATAACGTGCTTCTTTAAAATACCTTAATGCTTTGTATTCAATTATTTCAACAGTATATGGCGTATCTGTATAATACAAACAAATATTATTTTGTCATAAAACTAGAGGGCATTATACTCCAATGTACAGAAATTGAAAGTTTTTTACCTTTACGATATTTTAAGTAAAACATAGCTAAATCATTATATTTATATAACTTATAATATACCTGTGGTACGAAATAGTAAAACTGAACTTAAACTCTTACAATATTCAAAACTCAAAACAGTACATAATTTGCATTCCATTTTTAAAATAAAATATACCTTAACTAAATATTTTTTTATATTTTGAGAGTACCCACTGTCCGATATAATAAAAATGTAGCAGGCCCTAAAATCTTCAAAAAAAATAACGGATAATTGTACAGTTACCATATTTTAATTCGAAATTCAAATCAGCACGTTATTTTCATTTCATTTTCAAAAATAGAGTGTGGCGTGACTTTTTTTTTTATAGATAGAAAAGTATTTGATATTTAACAGCTCCTCGGGAAAACGCTTACTGGTTTTAGGTCTCTGTTGCCGGAGACCATCTAGGTAGGTTACCACCGCAACGTCTGCTTCTACCGCCTTACATTAGTGTGCAAACATTACTGTGGTCTAGTTTAAAGGGCGCTGTAGATAGTGTAATTAAAGTTTTTTTTTTTTCAATTTATTAAAAACCTTCAAATTTTTTTTATTCGATGAAGATTCACGTTGAGCTCGACGTTCAGTTGATTATAACTGATACGCCGGCCTTTAGGAATGTGGCATTAGTTAGGATGATAGATACTACACCACATGTGCTTTTCCTCTTCACACAAGGTATTAATTATTATTATATCAGTAATTTCACTAGCTACAGTAAAGTATTCACACTACATTTTGAGGCCAGAATTTCAAGTTGCGATGGTATCTAAATGATTGTCGGCAACTAAGACGCCACAAGTCATTAAACATAAAATAAATATTTTCTACAGCACTGGCCTTGATACTTACGTACCGAAGTATGAACTAGTTCAAACATAGTTTCAGTTGGGAGTAGCCTCGACGATAGATTATCAATACCATTATTCCCCGAAATTGTAACTTAATCTATTTTAGTTATCACGTTGCAGTAGCGCAATATCCGAGAGTTATGTACGTTGTTATTATATATTGATCTTCGGTAATGAAGCTATATTTAATTAAGGCTTCGTAGGGCAGTCGTTATTACGAAAATTAAAGTTCTATAATCGCATACGCCAAAGGCGTGAACTTTTGCAGACCGTCAAGACGAGATCATATCGGCCACGTCCACGTATCTAGGCACAATACGTACGAACTGCTTCAATTCGTCTTGATGAGCGATGTGGTGGGCAAAGCCAGCGTTGATTGTTGGAAGAAATCGTAGCTGCGTTACATCAGGGAATGGACCGGGATGGCGAGTGCCGAACATCTGTCCCGCCTCAAAGAGACCGAACGAAATGCGGTGAATTGACCGCCAACCTCCGCTACTCAGAGAGGCATCTTAAAAATAAGAATAATCACATGCATCTTTACATAGTATAACGGCGGATTCTACAAATAAACGCGATGATGAAGTGATAAAAAAATAATAGAAATTTACAGTGATAAAAAAATACGTAAATAATTTTGAAGAGTATTCACTTTCAATGCTTAACTATTTCCATGTAAAATGCTAAGTGCAGGTCTATAGTCTTTTATCGACTATTGTGTAGAGCGTTTCTTAATAATTCAAATGACGAGGACTATGTTTAAGGACATATTTTTTTTAACTTCTTTAATGTATTTTTATCTAAAATAAAAATACCAAAAGCAAAAGGATTATTTGAAATATAAATACATTCGGTGTTATAATAGACACGGGTTCAGCTCTAACGAAGACACGTTCAAATGAGTCAACGTGAAATGGGAATTTTACAAAATTAAATGTCAGGATAACTTGTTTCAATCTCAAGTTCGTCTCATTATTGAATGAACAGAGAAGTTTTTCATTACTGCGTTTGATTGTAGCATAACCGAGAAAGCAATGATAGCTTAGATTTTGAGGTAGCGCGCTCTATAACTCTTAAACGTGCATTTTAACACCCTGAACTTGAGATTTCTTCATAGAAAAATTTATAAACAGGAAAGCCTCATAAGAAAACCGACATATCCGAGAAGAACACATTTCCTGAATACGAGTTTTCTGCAAAACCGCATTTAACCAACAGTGGGTAAATGACTATGAAAAACTTTAGATCAAAAGGGTACACATATGTATTGATAAATAACTATACTTTTTATTTCATTAATATAATGACTAGTTACGTGAAATTACATTATTATGTGTCCATTGTATTATGACTTGACATCGTTATCATTTCAACATATAAAATTCGATTCTTTGTAAAGGTTTTCTCAAATAAGGAAATGGCGAGAGCAGTATGATAGTACCATTACCATAATGGCACTGAGTTACCGGCTCCTCTTCAGATATTATTCTTTAATTTTTTATTATTTTTTAGTTACATAATTTCAATCCGATTCCCACGCTTGTACGAAGGTACTTGTAATTACTTAGTGTGATGTTTCATAAAACATTATAAAATTGTAACACTGAAAGATTATTGGAATTAAGTTACAACAAATTCCAAATTAAACTCTTAACTCAATATTAATGCAAATCCTATTAAATTTCCTTGATTTTTTTTTTATTTCGTTGTATTAAATATTTTAATAACAGAGTTTCTGATCTCACTGAATATGGGTGGTGCTTATTCATTTAAATCTCACTTGACATTACTTTTATTTTATGATAAAACCATTTGTGAAGTAATTTTCTTTGAAGCCAGCTTTTCCTTCACAATTTACATATCTAAAAAAAGATATCTGAAAAATCTTTGTTTAATGTATGATTGATATATTTATTATAAATATCTTATAGTTATAAATTTTAGTAAAAAAAATATTAAGAAGATTCCTTTATGCCCTTTTCACCGCCGATCGATCAGTCGAAAAGCCTGTTACTATCTCTGTGCTGTAAACATCTCTAGTTGGCAAACAAATAGGGTAAGCTCTTCTTTCTTGACAAGAACAGTAAGGGGGTGCAACGACTTGCTCAACTTATCAGTGTTCACGTTTAAATACGACGTGAATGCCTTCAAGAAAGGAATGTGTAGCCTATGACTAGGTTACTGCGTTTACCACTTTTCACTAAGTGGAAGGATTAATGCTATTAAGCGAAGCGACGAAAGTAGTGAAAGATTCACCTGATGGTAATGATATGTTTGGTCTAATAATGTGTCGCTAGATAGAATGACATACACTGCACCACATTGTGTTTGTTATCTTAAAGTATAAGGTATTAAATAATAATAATAATAATAATAATATAATATTAATAAGTAGAAAAATTCACTAGCTACTATGTCATGGAAAGCGGAACACAATAAGGTTTGTAGAATACTGTTCTGTGGCACAAATAATAGCTGTGGTGGTCGATACTGTTTCCGGCTACAGAGACCTTGTTTTAGTGTCGGAAGCGAAATTTTTGAAAGGTAACTTGCTCCAGGGGAGATATCAGAGTAAAATACGATTTTTATCCACTCAAACCCTCTTTCTGGTTTTCTTAAGTGCATTCGGAGAGACTCTAGGATCTGGAACGGACCGGTGCCAGTATAGTTTGGCTAAGCATCTCTCAAGATACAGCCAGACTCTCGTTAGCACCATCGCTGAGTTACGTCAAATGTAGAATCACTTCGAATTTGCTGTCTCACGCGGGTCCGTTTATAAAGCGATAAAGTCCTCAATCCTCCAGGCCTGCAAAACCCGCAGGTCCTCTTAGTCGCCGTCTACGGCAGGCAGGACTTTCCTTAGTCCTATTCTTTCTAGACCGTGACTACAAGGTTGCTCAACGTAGACCTACGACAATTAAGAATTTGATATAAAAAACTTATAATTCGTAATAAGACGAGCGGCGAAACGGATTATAAAAGATAAAACTGCAAATCTTCCTAACGCAAATAGAAGTGAGGGGACATAATTAAATTCGTGAACGTTTTATCTCCTTACCTAAAATTACTTTTGTAAAAGAAATGGAAGGAGAAATGAACTGCGATTTTACACAAAGATTGGGTAATTCCAATTCTAGCGGCAAGAAATCACTCGAGCACGTACACGTCGCTAGAGAATTTGTGAAAGGTGAAGTGTTGCGACGCTGTACACCTTCGAGCACCTTGTTTATTAATTATTTACCACATAAACAAATTGCCGTAAACATATTGTCAACATATTTAATATACAGCCGTCGCACTAATCAATTTCAATCTAAATCTTCCTAAATGAGAAATTTATCAAACACTTCCTCCAATCAATACACTCATGTTTCTCCTCTCCTTCTTAATGCAATTATATTACTTACATCTATTCTTACAATTTAAGGTAGCTCATCGATTTCTACCCCACAAATCCTGAATAAGAACACTTACTGGTGGTGGGTCTCTTTTGCCGGAGACCATCTAGTTAGGAACCATTGCACCTCCTATTTCCGCCGCTAAACAGTACTGTACAAACATTATTGTATTCTGGTTTAAAGGTCGCTATAACTGGTGAAATTTCTGGGTGATTATTAAGATCTTATATCTCAAGGCGACGGTTCCTTTGGTCGTCCATGGCATAAGAAAAATTAACAACTTGAATTCAAGAAAAAAGAGAATAAGTTGTACGTTAGTATTCTTTGCCAACGTAAACCACACACTTAACACCACAAAGGATCGTGGTTAAGCACTAACCTTTTTGATTTAAAAAACTAACTGCATTAATATTAGAAAAAAACACTCGAATTGTCAAAATTATCATAGGTACTTTAGTAAAAATACAATTTTATTACTTAACTACTAAGATGTAAATATAATTTGCAATGAATTCCTTAAAAATCGAATCCTTTCTATCGTTGTGAATATATGGTACGACGCCGTTATTTTTTCATTCGCTATATACATATCCTTGATTTTAATTTCACATGGTGATAATGATCCGTGATGATAAAGCGTTTTCACCTAAAATATTCTAGCTCTCACATACCGATAGCTGAACAGCAATGCTGGTACAGCCACAGATCTTATCTATATACATAAAGGAAATGGGTTTACTTTTTTCGACATTCACGCAAAAACTAGTCATCATGGGAACATGACCATTCGACGCGGAATGATTTTTAGAAATTTATAGACTATTTATTTTTTTAATTTCATAGATCCTTCATTATTTTACTTCTAATTAACTTTTAGAAATATTTCCATTTCGTTTTATTTATGCGGTTGCTGTAGTAACGGTTGCTGCAAAAAGTCATTTGCGTTTGCTTTTGCTCTCCAGGAGTATGTCAAACAAATTTCAAGTGTAATTTTATATTACAGCTTGCAAAGTAGAGGGATGGGGACAGATAGGTTTCGAATTTCTTCTTTAGATTCACTCATCTTGACAGTACGAAAAACAAATAAAAATCACGCGTTTTCTTCCTAATTTGTATTTGGAATTATGTTCTTTAAAATTTTATTG